>PVJX010005754.1:0-82732 GCA_004027295.1 Dolichotis patagonum
AATAGACAGATTCCTAGATACATATGAACTACCAAAGCTGGATCAGGAAGATGTAAAACTGCTGAATAACCCAATTTCTATTACTGAAATTGAAAATGTAATTAAGACCTTGCCAACAAAGAAGAGCCCAGGCCCAGATGGATTCACTGCAGAATTCTACAAGAAATACAAAGAAGACTTAATGCCGACACTCCTCAAAATCTTCAATGAAATTGAAAGGGAAGCAATTCTTCCTAAGTCATTCCTGGAAGCAAATATTACTCTAGTACCAAAACCTGAGAAAGACCCAACTAAAAGAGAGAACTATAGGCCAATCTCCCTAATGAATATAGATGCAAAAATTCTCAATAAAATATTAGCAAACAGGATGCAGCAAATCATCAAGATTATTCACCCTGTCAAACAAATTTTTTTCTTTTTTATCAAAAATGAGATATTATAATACCCATTGATCATTTTCTGTCATTCGGTTCAGAAAGCCCTGGAATTCTTTCACTCTATGCATGGCTTTATACTATTGTGTTATGTTTGATATTATTGTAATTGAAACTATGCTCAACTATAGCAGAGTAAGAGATATGGTGTTAGATACTGTTGATGTCCAGTTGACTTAATGTAAAGTACTGTGTTGCCTATGTTGTCCTCTTCTATTCTGCTCTGTACTGCCCCCTTTTGTTTTATTCTCTTTTAAACTTAAAAAAAAAAAAAGATTATTCACCCTGACCAAGTGGGATTCATCCCAGGAATGCAGGGATGGTTCAACATACGTAAATCAATACATGTAATCCACCATATCAATAGAGCCAAAAGGAAGAACCACATGATCATCTCAATAGATGCAGAAAAAGCTTTTGATAAGATCCAACACTCATTCATGATAAGAACCTTACAGAGAATTGGAGTAGATGGTCATTACCTCAATATGATAAAGGCCATCTATGACAAACCTACAGCCAGCATCATACTAAATGGCCAAAAACTGAAAGCCTTTACCTTAAAATCAGGTACAAGACAAGGATGTCCCCTGTCACTGCTGCTATTCAACATAGTACTGGAAATACTAGCCAGAACAATTAGACAAGAGAGAGAAATAAAAGGAGTAAAGATAGGAAAAGAGGAAGTTAAATTATCATTATTTGCAGATGACATGATACTTTACATAGAAGACATCCAAAACTCCATTGAAAAACTCCTAGGTATAATAAATAAATTCAGCAATGTAGCCAGATACAAAGTCAATACTCAAAAATCAATAGCATTCCTATACACTAACAACAAAAATACTGAAAGAGAGGTAAGAGAAGCCACACCCTTTACACTAGCATCCAAAAAAATGAAATACTTAGGAATTAATCTCACAAAAGAAGGAAAAGAACTATACAAGGAAAATTATAATAACCTAAAAAAAGAAATCAAAGAGGACCTTAGAAAATGGAAAGACATCCCCTGTTCATAGATAGGAAGAACAAACATTGTGAAAATGGCCATTTTCCCAAAATTACTATACAGATTCAACACTATCCCAATCAAAATACCACTAACATACCTCATAGATCTAGAGAAATCACTCCTAAAATTCATCTGGAACCAGAAGAGACCTAGAATAGCAAAGGCAATTCTAAGCAGCAGAAGCAAGGCAGGAGGCATCACAATGCCTGATTTGAAATTATACTACAAAGCTACAGTAAGAAAATCAACATGGTACTGGAATAAAAACAGACCTGAAGATCAATGGAATAGATTGGAAGATACAACCACAACCACAAACTCACTCAACCACCTTATCTTTGATAAAGGGGCCAAACATGTTCGCTGGAAGAATGACAGTCTCTTCAACAAATGGTGATGGAAAATTTGTCTATCCATATGCCAAAGACTAAAACTAGACCCATGCCTATCACCATGTACTAAACTAAAATCTAAATGGATCAAAGATCTAAATCTTAAAGCAGAAACACTAAATCTGTTGGAAGACAAAGTAGGTAAAAACCTCGAAGATATATGGGTAGGTAGAGAATTCATGAAGTAGAATCAAACTGCATGGGAAACACTTCCCAGAATCAATAACTGGGACCATCGGGGCTGGGGATTTAGCTCAGTGGCTTAAGCGCCTGCCTGGCAAGCGTGAGGTCGTGAGTTCAATCCCCGGTACCAAAAACAAAACAAAACAAAAAAAAACAACTGGGACCATCTCTTATTAAAGCATTTCTGCATGTCAAAAGAGATTTTCAGCAGAGTGAAAAGAAAACCCACAAACTGGGAAAAAATCTTAATGAATTGTCCCTCAGACAAAGGACTTCTGTCTAGAACTTATAAAGAATTAAAAAAATCAGACCCGCGAAATTCAAAGACCCAATCCAAAAATGGGCATCTGAAATGAATACACAGTTCTCAGATGAAGAAATACGAATGGCAAAGAAATATATGAAAAAATGTTCATCCTCATTAGTCACTAGAGAAATGCAAATTAAAACCACACTGAGATTCCATCTCACCCCAGAAAGAATCGCCAGGATAGAAGAAACTACCACACAAGTGTGTGTGATGTGAGTGTGTCTCACAGCTGGGATGCTGGCGCCCAGGTCCACACAGCAGCTCTTCTACTTCCTGGCGCTTTCAAACACCACTGAAGGTTTTCCTGAGCAGTGAATACTGTTTGGAGATACTGAAAATCCTACTTAAAATCCTTCCTGAAATACAGTCTTGGTGTTTCAGTCAATTCTGATTGATTCGCTAAAACAATTATATGGAAGCTTTTTTTTTTTTAAATTGGTGCTCTTGGAGGCCCCACGTGCTCTTTGAAGGAACACAAGGGTGTTATGCTACAGTCCATAGAAACTCTAACCAGCGGCCACCTTCTCTTTTTTGCACCCGTACCGCTTCCTGTACCTCATGGGCAGGTTTCAGTGGTGTCCAGGAGGCGGACGGTGCTCTTTCCTTCCACCTCACCTCTCACTCGCCCTCTGAGTGTGTGTTACAGTAATGTCTTGGCCAGGACTGAGTGCTGGAAAGTGCCCCTCGCTGGCCTAAAGCCATGCCTGGAGTGGGACAGCATCTGTAGTTATAAAGGACCCATTTCCTGAGGTGGCTGCAGACTGTGTGCCAACCCGTGGGATTGAGGACAGACCCTTGCCGAGGTAGCTGCTGGTCACCAGGGACACCAACAGCCACACACACACGTCCACTCCGTGCATCAGGCTCTGAGTGAGCTGTTGAGTAACAAAGTGTTTTTGGAATTTGAAAAAGTGAAGACAAGGTGAATTCAGCTCCCACAATGAGACATTTTAAGCACACAGGAAGTGATTGCCTGGGGTGGAAGGACTGGTTCCAGATAACAACAGGAACCTCAGTGGAAACACAGGGAGGATTCCCAGAGCTTTGCAGTAAACAGGCTGTGACCCGCCGGTGTGCACCTACGGGGCTGGGTCACTCTCCTGGGAGCCCCAAGGCTGCTGTTCCCTTCTTGAGCTCTCTCCTGGTTTCTCGGAATCTCAGAAGCCGAGCATACTCAGGGCTTCCCAAGACCTTTGGTCTAAAGGGATCTGCATGTGTTTCATGTCAAGTGAGACCATGACTCCCCTTTGTTGAATGCCCACTGGTGTGTTTCTTTGGAGACATCTGTCTGTCTGTTGGTGTATATGTATTACATGCCGCCGAGCCTACACTCTACCACTGATTTACAACTCGGCCCTGAGGGTGTTTCTTACTGGAAACAAACGCAACCGGAAGTATAAGGGACAATTTGTTGATCCAGTTAATGTGCGCTGCTAGCCTCGGAGGAAGTAAAACCCACACGGCCCATGCAACCCAGTTCCATCGGAAATCCTCCCCAGTCACCTCGCTATTACACTCGTTTCTCCACTGATTTTCCAGAAGTGAACAGCCATGAGGTCGGGAGTCTGGGGCTGCTGTAGTCACCAGGACCTGGAAGCCTGGGTGGAGCCCGGGAGCCGGGAAGTCAGTGGGAAGCCCAGGACCAAGGGGTGTGGGGCTGCCAAGCCAGGCCTTGGGAGGACGGCTGTGCAGGGTCCTCGACAAGCTCTGGGCCATCTGCCCCCCTCAGGCTCCTCCCTTTAGAAGAAGATGGGAAGTTTTCTTATCATTTGAGGGTCTAGCAGCCCTGAGTCACCGATGGGTCCTCCTGAAATGACCGTAACATGGGTCTTTCCACCACCTCCCCTGGGTGAGCACGGCCAGAGTGAGGGCGCTGCGTTTCCCTCCCACACACCAAATCACACATCCTGATCTGAAAACAGGGGCTGTCTTAGCTTTAACATTTTGAGGTTAAGATGGATCTAATAATGATATAAAGAATCGAAATGATTATTTCCCCTCCCCACCATTCCCCAGTCCACAGCACATTGTGAAACCAACATTCAAGGGTATTTTGAAACGAAGGAAAATTTTTATTTCATTTCCAGCTTCGCAGTCACCTCTTGAGGGGGCTACTCTTGAATGATCCCCTCTTCACAGAAGCAGGTCCCGGTAGTGAGGCACCTCGTTCTTCAGTTAATTTGTGCAGCTAAGTCCGCAGTGACTATCTTCTGTTGTGGAAGGGCTGGGGCTGAAGGAAAGGAAAATAAAGGATGGTCCACATCCTCAGGAGTCTAGGGTGAGGGCCTCAGGGAGCTGAGTGTCAGTCCTACCCATGGCTGGACCCAACGCTGGCCTTGGCAGTCCCCTCTGGGAGCGGTGGGAGAGGGGGGACCAGGTCCTGTGGGACTCGCTCAGGCTCTGCGGGGGGGAGGGCAGCATCCATGGAGAGCCCCAAAGGCCAAGCAGGAGGTCCAAACAGGATGCGGAGCACTGGCATCTTGCAAAGCCGAGGGAGTGTATTGCAGGGATGGGTCATGGGCTTTGGTGGCAGAGAACATGTTTGCTGTCCTGTGTTCCCAATACACCCTGGCGCAACTTGTCAACCCTCTTGGTGCCTTTTGCTTCCTGGGTAGAATAGAGGCTGCTGCTGGAATGAAAAAAATAGTGTCGTCCAAGAGCCGCACAGGCTGACTGTCTTTGCCTCTTTGGGAGGGGGGTAGAGGTCTGGGTACTATCTTGGGGGAGGGAAGAGACAGTGTGGTCCTGCCCTGCTCTGTGGAGGTGGAGGTGGAAGTGGAGGTGGAGGAGTGGCTGGAGGGGAACTGCCCTGTTGTCACTCCTTGGATTGCAACACACTGTAGGTCCTTTGGGATGAGCAGAAACGATCCACCCTGTCCTCTTTCCCTTACCCTGCTTTTGCTCTGTACCCCAAGCCTACAGAGGCACCCCAGGGTCAAAGGCTTGCAGAGGGAAGGCCATATCATCCATGTGTTTATTCATCCAGAGGATGAGCTGGGTGACATTTGTCATGCTGTGCTGTGACACAATAGGCAGGACAGCACAACCCTCATTCTTAGCGTGGAGTGTGCACACTGGACAATTTCAAGTGTTAAATTCTCCACGGAGGAGGAGCACATATAGCATTTGTGTAACACCGGGGACACCAACTTCACCTGGGTTTGAGTGAAATCTCTCCAGAGGTGGAATTTTTAAGGTGATATTTAAAAGATGAGTAGAAGATTTCTAGGCAGAAGAGGGGTACAGGGAGTATAGAGAGAAAGGCAGAAAATGGGGGAAAGAGAGAAGGAGAGGAGAGATTATGATTGTCCTAAGTGGGGGGAGAAGAAGCCCTAGCACATTCCATGCCAGGAGCAGACAGAGGTGCGTCAGAGCGAGAACTGCAAGACAGCAGGGTAACTGAAGAGCAATGACAGTAGCTGGGAAGGTCCCCCCAAAATGATGAGGCTTTCCTCCAGGGACCAGGGGGAGTCGTTACAAGTTTCTGATGCTGTTGTTTTCTAACACTGTGGTGGGTTGCCCGTAACCTATTTACCATTCTAACTGTTTTAACTCTACATTTCAGTGGCATTCAGTGCATGCACATTATTATGCAAGAGTGTCCACCATCCCAGAACATTTTCAACTTTCTAGACTGAGGCTCTGCCCGTTAGACACCGGCTCCCCACTTCTCCTTCCCTGCCCCTGACCATTTCTATTCTGGTTTCTGTTTCTTATGGATTTGGCCATGCTAGGGTCCTCAGATAAGTGAAGTCATAAGTATTTGCCTTTTATGCCTGGCTTTTCACTCAGCACTACATCTAGAAAGTTCATCCATGTGTGGCTTGTGGGTGAATCTGTGGTCTTGAAGGCTGAATTGTAGTTCCCTAGCTGTGCACACCACCCTTCGCGTATCCAGTTAGACCCATTACAGGCGGGGGGCAGTGAGGACGGTGAGGAACAGGAGCATGGAAAGCCCTTCAGGAAGGGGCCTGAGAAGCTGTACTTGGATGTGGGCCCTGAGGCAGGAGCGGAGTGCCTCAAGGACCAGCCGGGTGGGCGAGCCTGCCCTCACCAGGACCCTGCAGGGCCGGTCTGCATGGAGAAGGAGACAGCCGTGTGGGCAGGACACACGGCTGCAGTTCAGGTCTAAGCTGGGTGTCAGATGAGAAAGTCACCAGCCGAGGGTGACCATCAAAGCCCACGAGATGCGCGTGGTTCCCCAGAGCCAGGTGCAGAGTGAGAGGGGAGGGTGCCGATGGGCTTCCGGGTGGCTATGGTGACCCTGGTCCAGGGGAGCTGACTCAGTCACAAGCAACAGCCAGTACCAAGTGGACCCACCCGCTCCCCAGCCCAACTAGCTCTGCTTTCGCCCTTGCTGGCTCCTTTTACCTCTTTACTGTGCTCTCTTCAGGTCACTGTTCTGCAGTCATCTCGGATTCTAGGATCAGATCTGATGGATAAGCATCTTTATGACAGGGGCTGGAACTCCCCTGAAGCGATTTCGAGAACAAATCCCCCATGATGCAACTGCCCCACCAGGCAGACTGAGGCTCCCTGCCATTCACACGTCACCCACAGCCGCACAAATCCCTACCCTTGCCTTTGCGCCCCTTTCCTGCAGAACGTCAAAGCTCTTGTCCATCCCTCGGAGACAGACCTTAGGTTCCTGGGCCTCTCGGTCTGTCCTTCCTGGCATGGCCTTGCTGAGTAAGGTTCCCTCCGCCCTCTGAGGGGCATCCTGGGACGAGTGGCCAGGTTTAGTCTGCTGGGATCCCTGGAGCCAGGGTTGGTTTGTGCCCTACAACTCGATGACAAGCAGAGCCTAAGGGGGACCCAGGCAGGGCGGCGCGGTGTGGTGACAGCCACGGGCAGAGAAGCACTTGTGCGAAACGGTGGTGAGGTGAGAGCTGGAAGAGGGTGCACTGGTTTTAACAGCCCGGACCTCACAGGGGGGAGGCTGAGATGGGGGTTGTGGGGTGCACTTGAGGGTGGGCTACATGGCTGTGGAAACAGACTGCGGGGTCACTTTTGTGTTCCTGGCCTAGTTGCTCCATCTTTGTGAGCCTTTTCTTCCCTGTTTCCAAAATGACACATTGTGGCTGCTCAGATGACACCCAACACCGCCCACCAGCTCTGCCCTTGGGAGGAGAAGGGGGAAGGGACCAGGCTGCCCGAGTTGAGGCCAGGTCCTGTCAGCTCGGGGTGACTTTCCTGACCCTGTGGGTGACTTCCTGCTCTCCCTGTTCTGTAGTAAGCCAACAACAGAGGCACCTTGGGGAGTTGGGCAATATTATCTTCACCATCTGCTCTCAGAACGTTTAAGGGTGTTTGGATTACGCAGACGGACCGGCATCTTCTGCTGTGGAGAAACACCCAGGTCACCTGCAGACACCTTGTGGGGTTTGGTTTCAGAGTGGCAGGAGGGAGGAGGTCTGGACTTGGGGCTCAGCTTTGGCCCTGAGGGCCTGGAGACCCACCGCTGCCGCTCCTGCAGTCCTAACCTGACACTGGAGGCCTCTTGAGCCCCTCACTCCAGGATGCATGTCCTCATCCCAGGTGGGGGTCTACATCACGTCCCTGCTGGAGAAGGTTGTCACCATCTTTTGGATGGAAAGATACTTCTCTCCTAGCGAGATACTTGTACATCTGTTGTCACAGTTCCCCAAACAACCCTCAGAGCCTGGTATTGTTACTCCCACTTAATACCCAAGGACACTGCTTCAGAGGCTAATGATTCCCTCAGGTGGGCAGGGAATTTGTGGGGGCATTGGCCAGAGGGTTGCACAAGACAGGTGTGCAGGGGTAAGGGACTTTCAGAGCCAGGTGCTCCAAACCTCCTGGAATACATGGTTAGAGATGAAAGGATTACCCACAGGGCCCACAAGTCCAGATAGGATCAAAATGCATTGCCTTGAGGAATGAATGCTCTGGTCTGCTTTAGATTGGCCCCAAGGTCGGTCCTTTAACAGAGCACCCTGTCCTTCCCTGTCCCCTCTGTGAGTTCCTGCACAGTTGCCCTTCATTTCTCTTTGATCCTTGCTTCCTGGTTCTGTCCACGGAGGCTTCAGTCTGGGCCGTCCTTACCAGACTGTCTCATGCTGAGGGGTCTCGGGTAGTGGCAGGCCCTCTGGGCCCTCTGGGAGTGTGGATTGGATGTGGACTCTGAGTCATCTATGAGTAACCTTCTGTCCAGCCCCATGCCATGGTCATGAACTGCGACAGGAATTATCGATGGGAACCGGAAGCGATGGCCTGCTCTTCCTGGAAAGGCACCGGTGAAGAGGCCAGTGCTCGGAAGAGCGCCGATGCTCCTTCCTCATCTGAGAGCAGATCTGCTCATTCTGTGGATCTCAGGTTTTCTCCCCGCCCCACACTGTCACCTGTGTCCATGCCTGGTCCCACCCTACACCACAGCCCTGCTTCTCCTGCCTGCTGCCCCAGGGTATCTGTTTCCCTGCCTCACCACACAGGTGGAAGGAGAACCTGTGTCTGTCCCAGGCCAGTGAACCTTTCCTGACCTCCCACCCTCAATGATGTGACAGTTCCCAGTATTTGTTGAATTTCATAGTTCTTTCCTCATTCTTCTCTGTCTGCCATGAATTATAAATACTTTTCTCTTTATCTTCTTGGTATTGGAACAAAACAGCAAGTGGCCTTTGGATTTCATACAAACTAAACCCATGACAATAGCAGGCACATAAGGAACCCTCAGCAGTACTTGCTGATTTCAGATATACCCATGCTTAAGTGTTCTTGGGCTTATTTATGTGCTCATTGAATGAGCAGCTGACCACGGGTTCGTGTTAGGTCTCCTGCTGGGTAGACACCATTCTGTTGCCTAGTGTGGAAAAGCACCTCGTTAAGTAGCGCTCATTTCTTCCGCTACAGCCCCTGGCAGCCATCTCTGCCGGGCGCCCAGCCTGGCAGGCGTGTGCAGTGGGTCTGAGCTCTGCTGGGCTCGTGCTCTCCTGTGGCCCCTGTGAGGTGAGCGTCCTCAGGTCTTCTCCATTTCTAGATGAGGAAGCTGAGACCTAACAGCGTGAACCAACTCGTCTGGCATCTCAGTGCCTGCATTTACAGCTGCCCCTTCCCCAGTTTTGTGAACTTTTTCTTATTAATATGTGTTTGGAGGACATGGTGATTGTATTTCTCATGGGGAGTTGGTACATGTGCACCATGCATCTTAATTCCCTTTTCATCTCCTTCCCCTCTGTCGTGGCTTGTGTCCAGATGTCCCCCCCCAAAGCCTTGTGCAGGAATAGGTGGGGCTTTTCATAGGTGGCTGAATCTGGAGTGTGATTGATTCATGGTGCAGTACTAGGATTAAGGGCACTAGGACTGAGGGTGTGTGATTATTAAATTAGTCCACTGATTGGTTCAGCACCTACCCTAAGCCAGGTAGCCTAGATAGGATACAAGAGAAGAGAGAAAGAGGCTGCTACTGGTCCTGCGGGGTGTTGGCCTGCTTTTGCTGTCTTCTACTTGCCATGAACTATTTCTCCTCGGCGATGCTCCTCTGCCATGTGCCACCTCACCTTGGAGCCAGCTGAGTATGGACTGGATCCTCAGTAAACTGTGAGCTAAATAAACCTTTCCTCCTTGAACTTTGAGGGTCAGGTATTTTGTCTCAGCAATGAGAAAAGTAGCTAAGACAGCCTCCCTTCCTCTTACCTCCTATCATATCTTTGTCCCTTTCTCTTTTGCAAAAGTTTTATTTTCCCATTTCCTATTATCTGTCTTTTATCTTGCTCTTTAATTTAGTTTTACTTTGAGTTTCTCTCAGATACGCTGTTTAAGCTTGTGTGTCAAGTTTATTTCACTTAACACATCAATCTTGAGGTACATCTGTCCATTTTCCTACAAATGACTCAAGTGTGTATTTCTTCATCACCAGGCCTAATTTCTGGGCTCATGGTGCTTCCAAGAGTCTAAGTGAGGAAGAAAGGCAAAGATTTACACAGGGCAGGAGGGGAGAGGCTCCTGGGAGCAGCGGCAGTGGGAAGGAAGAGCCACGGGGCACCCACAGCCTCCCGATGAGGAACTGCTCTGGAGCTCTCCCAGGCTGCCCAGAAGTGGGCAAGTGTGGGCCCTCTGCTTCTCTGAGCTGAGCACCTGGCCAGGTGGGGGACAGGTCTTCCCCCCGGATTTCTACAAACTGGTTTTACCTTTACCCACAGGTTTCAAAATCACCATTTCCATTAAAAGTTTTCAGAGTCAAAGCTGGCTTTATTTATTTATTTATTTATTTATTTACTTACTTACTTACTTACTTATCTGATGCATTGATATATTGATGGAGATGTGTTTCAGAATGGCCAGTGACAGCTGTCCATCCAGGAGGAAGGGGATGTCCCATTGCCCTCACAGCTCCCCCTAGTAAGTTGAGGCAGGCCAGGTAGGGGCTGGATTTTTGGTCCCTGGAGCTTGCAAGGCGTGGTCCAGCTGCAGGGCTCCCACTGGCTCAGGGCCAGGATTCCGGTGGTGGCATAGGGCTCTGGTTGTGTCCACGAGCCTCACGTGCAGTCTCAGCTCCGGTTCTAGCCAACAAGGGCCAGCCAGAGTTGTCACTGAGGCCCGTGTCTCAGGCACTGGGTGATGGACTGCACTGTCTCCCTCCTGAGCTCTGCCTCCTCACACCTCATCTAATCCAGGAAGCATCGTCTCCTCCCAGGGGTGCCATGCAGCTTGGTACCTTTTCCTACCCTGGTCTGGATTGTGGGGCGAGGCCACTCACACCACAGGGCGGAGCTTCAGAATCCAGAGGTTGGACCCCAGTCCCCTCCCCAAGCAGCTTGGTGGCCATGGGCAAGTTACCCAAGACTGTGGATGAGTTTCTGAAGGTCCTTCACGCTCCTTGAAAGCTGGGGCTTCATCTGAGTCAAGTCTGAATTCCTGCGGGTTGTTCACAGATGGCCTGAGCTCTTCCGAAGTCCCCTGAGCTGAGGTCCACATCACCATTCCATTCTGCAAGCTGAGTGTCCCTGGTTCAGGATGGAGACCCTGAATGCAGAGGTTCTGAGCCCTGGAGCTAATCTATGAGGATTTCAGAAGTTTCGTGGCCTCACCACCAGCTTTGGGTAACTGTTATTTCTTGTCGTGAACATACATGTATTAAGTTCTTTATTAAATATAATATGATGTGCAGATGTTTTTATTTGCATGTGATCATGGGATTTACTAACATTAATATGTAGCTTTTGATTTTTATCAAAATCATCTCTGCATTAGAAATCTTACAGTAATATGTGATGTTACGCTGGTAAAACAAAAGTAATAATGGGACAGAGGAATTGCGGGGAAAGATGATTTTTTCTCTGTCTGCACCCCTTTCCCCTTCTCTGAGGTGGACACTGCTGACATTGGGTGCTTTTCTTTCGTAGAGGCCAGGCTTTTTTCTGCATTTGTAATGGGAACCTGCACACAGGTATAGGCTTTCTGTTTCTTGTTTTTCCCATGTGAATGGACTCATGCGACAACTGGATTAATGAATCAGTTTTATCACTTTGCTTTACTGTGGAGAGCTTTTCTCGCCCTGTTCCCCTGAGCTCCCTTTCTGGTGCCTGGCTCGGAGGCCACCCGAGTGCCCTGAGCACCTGCCGGGGCTCCCAGCCTGGCCACCACCCGGAGAGCTCATGGAGGGCCTGAGGCCGGCTCCAGAAGGACTCAGAGTGACTCGTGAGGTTGGTAGGTGGAAATCCTTGTGCAGCACTGGACAGGGTCCAAAGAGCTCTCCAAGCCTGGGCATGCTACCTGTGTGCAGAGAGCACATCCTCTGTCACCATTCCCATTTTCCAAGTGAGGAAACGGAGCACAGAGAGAGCAGAAGCAGCTCTAACACCCTCGAGGAGTCTTCAAGTCCTTCCGTTGGGAGAAGCTGTTGCTTTCAGATCAAAGTGGACGGACCTGGCTGTGACTTCTCCAGGCAGTCTTGTTTTCTTCTAGCCCACAGAAAACTGAGCAGACGGCTGGAAACCCATGTCCCCGCCGGTCCTCTTCCTGCCCCCTCATTACTGCACCTCCAAGCACAGGCCTCTCGGGCCAGAACCTTGCTCTGCACCCACCAGAGCTGAGGGGAGTTTGGCAAACAGAGATGGGTCCAAGGGGAGTTCTTGGGTGAATGAGGAGATGCGAAACAACTTACTTAGAGTCAGGGCAGGTTTTTCCCTTGCCTCTTGCTTTTCTGTTCGCTGCCCTTGGACTGGTTGCTGCTTAGCGCTCTCATTTTGAAGACAAGAAATAATAACAGCTCCTGCATCCTGGAGAGGGAGAAAGAGACAGAGTTAATAAATTAAAGCATTTGAAAATGCCGTTTTAAGTATGTTCCTCTAGTTTCTTAAATATTCTAGTAAACACTGCATGTCTGTGATGACATAATGTTTTTGAAATAGATCTACACTGTCGAATAGCTAAACTGAACATTAACACGTGTATCATCTCAGGTACTCTTTTGGTGAGAACACTTAAAATCTACTCTTTAAGCACTTTTCAAGTATACAATCCATGATTATTAATGCAGGTCACCATGTCTGCATAGCTCTCTGGAACTTGTTTCTCCAATACAACTGAATTTTTATACTTTGACCCACATCCCCCCATCCCAATATGGCTCATTCCGCCTTTTTTTTTTTGTACTGGGGATCGAACTCATGACCTCGCACTTGCCAGGCAGATGCTTAGGCCACTGAGCTAAATCGCCAGCCCTCATTCCGCTTTTTATACTGAGTTACAACAGTGGTTTTCAGGCGGTGTGATTATCACTTTCCAGGAACATCTGGCAATGTCTGGGGACATTTTGGGCTGTCCCAGCAGAGGGGGAAGTCACTGGCATCTTGTCAGTAGAGCGCAGGGATGCTGCTAATACCCTGTGCGGCACAGGACCGCTCTCCATGCAAAGAGGTTCCTGGGCTGGAGTGGAGAGAGAGCTCAGGTGGAAAACTTGGCCGAGAAGGCACGGCACTCCTTCAGCTTCGTGTGACTGACTACCAGGTTTCAGTGGAGGTGGTGACTGTCTCACCTGCCATCCATGTCACTGAGTGCCTTGGTCCCACAGGGCACAGCACTCAGTATCAGCGTGGACAGTGCCGTGGGCTGGGCCCACACAGCCTGGGTGTCACCAGAGATGCTTAACAGCGGAGCCAGGTGTGTAGATGTCTTTCCTTGTGCTCACTCCAGTGAGCCGGCGACGTACTCCTAGCCTGCACCTGGCTGTGTGCATGGATCTTAGAGACCCACAGGTCCAGCCCCCGTGCTGGAAGCTACAGATGGCCGAGAAGGTAAACAGAGGCCTGCCCACCACAGAAGGCGATAAAGGCAGGTGGAAACTCCCACACATTGTTCCTGCCTCCTTCTGAAGACAGGAGCAACACCAACCTCACAGACAAAGTGACACACATTTAAATGAACTGTGCTGCCAGGAAATTGGGCAACTGTGTGTCTCACTGACCTCAGGTTCACACAAATATGCTGGGATGATGAGCTGCTGAAAATCATAGTCTGTCAAATTTCCAGATCATTCTCATCAGTCTGAATGTCCATCTTTCCCCCTTCATTTATCCACTCATTTGGATTCCGAGAAGCTCTCACTCCTGACTCCTAGACCAGCAGGACGCCTCTCCTGGGCCCTGACATCTCCATCCCGTCCCCTCCTAGTCAGGGGCTCTGGAGAGATTTGGAAAGTTGGCGGAGCGAGTCCTTTCCTCAGCCACCCTCATGAGCTTGGCAAGGCCTTAGGCCACAGCAGTGGGCGGGGCTCTGCCTGCTAGGCCAGCAGCCTGGAGCTCAGGGCTCCCTGCCTCCCCCCAGGAAAAGCCCATTCCCTGCTGCACTCCCAGGTCCCCTGTCCCTCAGGTCCCACGCAAAGGGACTCAGATGCCAGGAACAGAGAAGTCCTTTCCCCGCTGTGACTTTTACTTTATTGTTAGGGATTAATCCTGAGGGAGAGACAGAAGGGCAATAAATCCATAAAGTCTGTGCGCGTGCTTGTGCACACGCACGGATATGGTGGCAGAAACAGTGTGTGATAACCCTTAAGTGGCACAGAGGATGGAGGAGCTAGGGCAGAGGGAGGTGGTTTGAGGGGGCGTCTGGAGGGGGCATCTGAGCAGGGGCTTTACTGACATGAGGTGAAGGGGGAGCTCTGGAGGGTTGGGCAGAGAGCTGTTAACGGTCAGCTGCCAATATCACAAGCACGTGAGGACACACACTTGTGCACGTGTGCACGGGTATATACACACACATGCACATAGACAGGGACACACACAACACACAGGCACACACGGGCGCACATGGGCACACACTGGCACACACACGCACGCACGTGTATGCATGCGCCCGCCAGCTGGCATTTCCTCTTGTCTGCAGCTTTGTTCACTGCTATTTGCTGGCCAGTTTTCCACTGGGGGTGCTAAGGAGAAACCTATGAGGAGGCCCGGAGAAGGAAGCAGACAGGGTTGGGCTAGAGCTGGGAGAATACATCCCCATGGTGGCAGAAGCCCACAGCGAGGAGGGAGGGTGGCTCTGTCTGACTCAGGTCCGCCCCTCACCTTCCTGACCACCTGCTGCAGGCACCCAGACTTCGCTGTGGAAGGGGTGGGGAGGGGTCAGCCTTGGCTGCAGGGGTGGCCCTCCCCTCTGCAAGCCCAGCTGAGTCCCCAGTACCCTCTCAGTACGGGCTGAGAGTCCCCACACCTGGAAAGCAGGGCTGTGGAGTGAAAGGGTGCCTCCCACCTCTGGGCACCCTGATGGCAGGTCCAGCCCACCGGGTGGGTGTGGGGAGACCCCGAGGAGGCGGGCCTGGGGCCCAGGAACTCTGTCTCCCTCCCTCCGTGTTCCTCTGCTGGGTGAGTGAGGGCGCTGCTGTGCAGGCCAGTGGTGTAAAACCCAGCTGTATTTGGGGGCTCCAGGCCACCACGTCGCTGGAATCCTGTACCCTGGGTCCGGATGTTGCCTGTGGCTTCCAGCGTTTGACCAGGGGCCTCGGTCGTGTTTTCTCTAACTGCAAAGCAGCGCCTATGCTGCCTGGACCAGCTTTGGCTCTGCATTTCTACCAAAAGCCCAGGGGAACTGTTTGAGAAATGTGTGCTAAGAACTCTCAGGTGCTGAGTTTTCTACCAGATGTTGTGGGAATTCAGAGGTGAGTATAATCGGTACCCATCTTGTTGTTGGGAAGATGGACAAATAACTCTAAAATCCATGAGACTGTGTTTCTGGTTCTCTCTGGATAGGTCACAGTGACCTCAAGGCGCATTCCGGTATGAACCTGGTTACCACAGACATTTAAAAATTGTTAATTAAAACAATTGAATGAAAATTTGAGAAGCAACCAAATTCAAGGAAAAATTAGGATGTGCACAGCTTAGTAGCAGCACTGCAATTCTGTAATATGTACACAATCTCACTATTGTTTTAGAACACAAGTTTAATTTCAAAATCTCTCTAACTTCCTGTCTCTATTTAAATCTATCACCTATCTCTATCTCTCTATCTATCTCTCTATCTCTCTATCTATCTATCCATCATCTGTCTGCCTACCATGCCAGAAACCTGTGTGTTACATTCATGGAAATGTCAACTTCCTTTGTTTCATCATACAGAATTATGGAAAAGGCTAAAAATTCCTTTCTTAGCCAACAACCTCACCAAAACTAAGTAGAGATAAAGCTGAGTCTGGGGCCCTGTTTGGTAATTATGTGTCCCCCACCTTGTCTCCTGCAGAGGAGGTGAGGCAGGTGGGGAGGGCCAGATGAGGTCATTCCTTTACCCTGGGGCCAGCACAGGCAGCAAGCGTGTGGTGAGTGCTCTATCAGGAGCCTAGGGTGAAAACGCCAAGACACGGATCCTTTCATTTCGGGACCCAGTCCAGCTGTGGGGAGAGATGCATAAAGAGTCACCAAAGCACACATTATTACACAAGTGTCCAGAGGGCACCGATGTGTTTTCTCTCTGGAAACGTGTGTATCTCCCTCAGTAGGCTCTGGGCTTGGGACACACAAGGAGGAAGTCAGGGGTGTCCTCAGGGCAGGTGGTTTAGTTTCCAGTGGGAAAGATGTAAACCTGCTCAGAGGGCGTGAGCTCACCATGTTCTCCGCGTGGCCCAGACATGACACAGGGGCCCCAGGGAAACCTTGGAGCAGCAGGGCAGAGCACACGTGACCTCCGAATTCTTGGCATTGTTGATTATCAGCCCCAGTGGGGGCTCTGTGAGGATCATGGTCCCGATCCACAGGGCGGGTGCTGATCTCCCTGGCGGTCACCGGTGGGTGGCGCTGGAGGGCGGCATGGGGCTGAGTGAGGGGTGGGAGAGATCTATGCGGGCAGCGATGGCCCTGCCCAGGGCAGCCACGCTGTTAGACAGGGCCCCTCTGAGGGTCCACCTTGCTTCCCCTGAGCTACTGCAGAAAGGAGCTTCGCGAGGAGAGGGATGAGCCTTCATCCTGGCCACGCTCATCTTTCCCCACCCTTGAAAGCGAGTCCACAGAGCGATGTGGACATTTGTCTGAAAGAGACCTGGCGGCCCAGTGGCATCCGGCTGGGGAGGCAGGAATGGATGGAAGAGAGACAGAACGCTGTGGCCCAGGACGCATGTGGGGGAAGGGACCAGCGCACCGAGTGGGGTTCGTCTGGAGCCGTTCTGGGGGGCTGAGTCCTTTGTAGGGGCAGTGGGTGCCACTTGAAGTTTTGAGGAGCACGTGATCTGGTCGATTTTTGAAAAGGATGTGTGGGGAATGCCATGGGAAGACAGAAGGAGAGATACAAGGAAACAAACTGGGCAGCTGTGGTGATAATACAGGCTGCTGGACAGTGATTAAAGTCAGCTTTGTTTACACTTTTAAATACCTGGAACCTCAAAGGCAGGTAGTTATGAAAGACAAAGAGTCAATATTTTAATTCCTGGTCTGAGAGTTAGGGGCAGGAGATTCTTTTCATGACACATCAAATTGCTGAACAAGTGTCCTCGTGGAGTGGATAGTTCAGTGGCTGCAGAGAGGAGGGCCCTGTCCTTGCTTTTTGGGCAACTGACAAGACAGGAAATGCAGGTGCCGAGGGCTTTGGGAAGACAGACTCCCGGGGTCCACGGGATGTAGTCAGCGGCCCCTGGAAGGGTGGCTTTGGGTGTGCTCCTGGCTGGGGGAAGGAGGTGTATATAGGAAGGTGCTGCAACCTCAATTTAGGTCTGGGAAGCCTCGGAATCTGAGTGTTTGTGCCCAAATCAGCTTGCATTTTCAACAAAGCAGGCCCTGAACACCCCAGGCCTAGCTTCAAATACCAGCCCTGCTCTCATGGTGTGACTGTGTGCATCTTTGTTCACCTTTTTGTGAGTCAGTTTATCCATCTACGCAATGCAATAAGCCCCATGCCTGCCTTAGTGAACTGCTTCAGGGAGTGGATAGGGGAAAAAGTATGATCCACTAACTGACACTGGAACAAATAAGCCAGTGCCCTGTGTCCAGGATGACTGCGGTTGTTATTAGAGGATGGAAAGAGATGACCATTGGAGCAGGATGTCCTATGGCAGAAGCTATGGTTTCAAAACTCTCCACGCGCCAGGGTTTCACTGGTACCTGCTGGTGTCTTACATGGAGTGTGCCCTGTGGGAACCCAGCTGAGCGCAGAGAGCCAAGGCCAGTTCCAATGAAGCCTAGGCACAGCCTCCAGGTGGCAGCTGCAAAAGCTGATGGGATAGGGCTGTTTGTTACCTGGCAGCCATTGATGACAGACTGTCCCTGAGTAACTTTGGGGTGGCTTTCTGCTGGGGTGTGGCCTCCTTGGATGACTCAGTTTTTTCAGGAAGATGACAGTCATTCACAAAGCTACAACATTTCTGGCTGACCCATGGCCAGAAGAGACCAGGCAGCTTTTCACTGAGAGCATTCCAGACAGGCTGACAGTGTGGATTTAAAGGTCCTCCACCCAAACATAATTTGGCCCGTGAGGGCAGGACCTTGACAGCCAGTGCCAGTCCAGTGGAAGCGGGGTGGCCTTCTGTTGACATAGGCTCCTGAGATGCCGTAGGTTTCTAGAGAGTGTGGTGAGCTTGTGTAAAACCATGTCAGATCTGATTGATCTACGGCCGGTAGACACCAGGCAGCGTGCAGAGAACAGGGGGCATCTTTCTCCATCCCACACATGGTCCAGTGCCCACCTGTGGCAGCTCATGTTCCACTTTCTGTGTCCAGTGCCTGCTTTCCCTGTTCAACTATGTATCCTCCAGCGAGGGGTGACTGCTGGGACACGATCCACCCCTGCCTTTTAATCATGAGAGAGAAGGCAGTGATTCGAGTTGCAGTGAAGAAAAGAAAACCAAGGCTCCAGTTCAGGACCCCAGCCCTCACAGAGGACGTCCCTGTGCAGTACGTGTCGGGGTGCCTGCTCCACAGTGGTCCTTCCCAGCTGCAGCCCCTCCCTTTGTCTACAAAGCCCACCCCCAAGTTTCCCCCTCAGCCCTCAGAGTGCAGCTTTCCTGTCGGCGAGGCTGGGTCCCTTTAACCACTCAGCTGTCCGGTCTTCAGGTCCCCACTGTGTCCCCAGCAGAGCCAGCTGCACAGGTAGCTGCCGGGGGCCAGCATCCGCAGCAGTGCCTGAGCGCTTCCTCTAATCCCACGGTTCCTCAGGCTCCATCCCAGGCTGTCAAAGCCAAGCGAGTCACACACGACATCAGCTCTTACCAGACCCAGCCCGGAGGCCACGCTGCAGAGTGACGTGAAGGTGGGTTTGTTGGCCACAGCTCAGACGTCTGTAATATAAGACTGTGTCTTAAAGAACCAGTCACTCCTGCAATTACCCTCATGCTTATCACACCTTTCCCCCCTGTAACTTATAGTTTAACATTAAGCCAAGGAAGTAAAATTAGTATATTTATTTTAGGCTCAGTTTACAGACAGTAAAATACGTTTACTGGGTTATGTCACAGACTGTCTCTCAAGCATGCACAAGAATGGTTTATTAGAAGACGTGGGTGACAAGAAGATTGCTGTGCCTAATGCCTACGGGATGACTTTAGGGTGCAACGTGGATAATTCTTTCCTCTTTGCTGTATATATTTGTTCTGACTTTACTGAAGTACTGCATGACTTTCTATTTGTTGAATTCAATAATAAAACTAGGACTAATTATTTATGTCTTTAAAAGTGTTAATAGCTCTGTAAACAAGAGGAAAGAAACAGTGAAGGGAAAAGCTTGCCTCAGGGAATTCCTCAGCATCTGTGCAGGACACAGCACAAGGAGAAGAGGGGGCAGCACAAGTCACGTTCCAACAGCACGGTGGCCGGTGGGTGCCTCCAGGCCCAGGCAGCAGCATCCCTTGGCCTGCCTGTCCCCTCAGGATGTGGGTCCCACTGTTTCTAGGAGGTGTCTTCTCTTCAGGGAGGTCTGAGGTAGCAAACCAAATCCCAGCAGTGCATGGAGAGGCCCCTGTACCCCGTGCACTCTGGCTGCCCACGGGGACGCAGTGGCTGTCAACTGGCAGGGCAGAATGAAATTTCCACATCCCTGAGGGGCCAGCTGCCCACTTTGTGCTCTGGGCTTAGCACACACCTGTTCCCTCTAGGTAATGGGAAGACCCCACATTTATGCCCTGTCCCCCCCACCCAGAGATGCTTAGGGCTCCGTTCGGAACCATTGAATCTGCTGGATAATTCTGCCAGCCAAGTGTTCGCCCATTTTTTCTTGCAGCTTGTAAATAAAAAAGTGAGAGTTTTATTTTTCTTTTCATCCTCTCGTGTGCTACCTATCTATCCTTGAACTTGCTTATGTGAACAATCACCCTGACGGCTGTATTCACGGGGTGCACACACCTGTTCCTGCCTATAATCATTGCTTTAGTCCGGAGTGGAGGCCCTCCGGGAGAAGCCATGTCTGCACGGAAAAGCTGCAGACTGGCTGAGCTTTGCATGTTGGCTCAGCCAGTCTGCTGAGCTGTCTATTGGAAAGTGCAGGCTGCTGAGGGCCGGACCACTGTAGAGAGCTGGGCGCCTGCTTCCCTGCTGCCCTTGCTTGGGTCCTGTCCCTGCTTCCTTTGCCCTGCCCTGCGCACCTGCCCCTCTGCCTTCTCCTCAGCCCTTCCTGCATGGATGAGAGCGGTGACCGTGCAGCACAGAGCCTGAGCAGAGGCACAGGAGGCCATGCAGCTGCTGGCCACCAGGCGTAGGGACCCTCACATTCATCCCAGCCTCCTGTGGGTACCTCGGAAGTGTGTGTGGCTCCCCTCACCCCGACGCACCGCGCCACCCCCTGCCTCACTTCTTCATGAGCATCTTCTGTCTCTCTGCCTGCACTGCAGCCCTGGCCTCCAAGCCCCTGGGGACTTCATGGACCTAGTACCTCGGCCTTGCCATGCATTTCTTAGCCTCTGTCCATCTCTCCAGCGACTTGTACGCCTGTGGTTTGCGCAGTTACAATCAGGGCCTGCAGGCCAGGCAGTCTGGGGTCTGAGAAGGGCTGGAGAGAGACCTGGAGGATTTCCAGGACTGTCTGACGGGAACCTGGTTCAGGTTTGGGAGCCCTGCAGAGCCAGACAGCTGTAGCCCCCTCCCTGGGGCCTCATCATTTGCTGGATCTGGGTGTGGATTAGTTGGGGTTCTTCAGAGAGCCCATGCTTGTATTTTAGGAAATTGGCTCATGTGATTGCAGGGTGAAAAGCCCAAAATCTGCCAGGGGAGGTGGCAGGCTGGAGTCCCAGGGCAGAGCTGCAGTTCAAGGCCGAACAAAGGCTGTCTATTGACAGAATTTCCTCTGGCTCTGGAGAATCTCGCTTTATGCTATCCAGGACTTCAACTGATTGGACAGGGCTCACCCACATTATGAAGGAAATCTGCTTTACTCAGAGGTCACTGATGTAAATGTTTATCCCCTCCAAACAAACACCATCACAGAAGCCTCAGAATCGAATCTGACCAACTCTTGTGCCCTGTGGTTCTGACACCTTTATGCTTAAAATTAGCCACCATCAGCTGTTTGTCACTGTGTGTCACACTTGAGTGCTTTCTGACTTCTGACCTCCAAAGCTATAGCCCCGTGTTTCTGCAGCCGGTGAGGGTTCTATAAATACTTTGTTATAGGACAGTTTTATAATTTACCTTTATTGTGTATTTTGTTACAGTTGAATGAACTTATCAGTTATAAAGTGATTTCCTCATTTAATGTTTCAAACAAGTCGAGCACATTTTTTCCCCAACCGAGTTTCGAGGATTAGGAGGATATGGTGAAACGTGTTTTCTTTTGGAAGTTGGGGAAGTGGAGTATGAGCTTTGAAGGTTTCTAGGAAGGGCGGCGAAGTCATTTGGCCCTGAGCCTGGTGGAGCTGTTTGGTGAGGTTTTGCTAAGTGAAGGGGAGGGTGAGAGAGTTAGGTTGGTGCGGGCTTGCACTTGTGTGCCTGGGGAATAAGATATGGTGTGGGCAAGGGATTGCCGTGTTCATCTGATAGAAGTGAGGCGATGGAGCCGCAGGTGAGTCTGGGGCCGAAGGACTCAGTAGACAGACTGTGGCAGTCCAGCAGGACTTGCTTGGGGCTGCTGAGGACAGCAGGTCAGTGCCATGGAGGGTGGGGTCTGTGGCTGCTGGAAGAGAAAGCTTGGAGGCTGTGAAGAGGTGGGGTGGGATGCTGGCCTCTAGATTCTCAGCAGAAGAGTGACTCCAAACCAGTGTGTGAGCAGAACACAGTGAGGAAGGTCCCCGGAACGGAGGGTCCCTGGGCCGAGCTGTGTACCTTTTGGGCCCATGTGGGCGTGTGAGAGCAGTGTCATTTCCAGAACCAGCAGGCACCATGTCAGAAGCATCGGTGCCATCTGAGAACATCCGGAAACCCAAATCAGACCCTGCATGGAGCAGATCACAGCAATTATGATCCAATGACATTGGTTCTGAATTAGAAGATACGGATACTTGGGCCACCAAGACTCAAGACACAGGCTCCTTCTCTCAGGGAAGCAATGGACATCAAAGCTTTCTCCCAAGTGCCATCGTGGAGATTCAGGCAGAGTGGAAGGGCAGTGGAGCTCGCAGGCCATCCGCAGAGGGCTCCCTGTGACTCTGGTACCCATGAGTTCGCTAACACGTTTGCTTCATATTTATTGGGATTTGGCATTGCCTTACCCAGTGTGCAGTGGTCTTTAAACCCTGCTCCGTATTTATTTACTCTCTTTCAGCCCCCAATTTTTCTTGGCCTTATGAGTTACAATAGTCCGTATCTCTCACCACCTTGTTCACACAGGGTAATGATCGCACTGTCCCTGGATGTTCTATTTTGGATCTGTTACTCAGATGTCCCCATGTGCCTCGGAGGACCATATACTGTGATACTTCGATTCATGAATGCTTTTGTTTGTGAACAATTTGGTTCGCAAACAGAAGTGCTTGACCAAATTTTGTTTTTGTGTATGAACTCTACATGGGGCATCGAACATGACTATGGCCATCTCTCCCGCCCCAACATGCACATGACCTTCTTTTCTGGAATCGTGGAATGAATTAAATTTGTGAACTGAGGTACCACTGTCCTTGCATGGATTATGAGACTTCACCTAAAGAAAAATTGTATTATGGGTTCTTCCTTAGAAAGTGGAATATGCCACGTGCCATAATGTGGGAAACAACCCACGTGGCTACTGTGAAACTTTTATACAGGGAGGCAACCAGGAAGGCCTATCAGGATTTGCTAACTCACTAAGTGGTAACAGATTCCACTCGTGAAGAGGACACAGGCAATGTGAGGTGAAGTCCTCACTCAAAGGAGCTTCGAAGGGCTCTGGGCACAGTGTGGAAACTTCCTGTGATTTCCCTTCTCCTCTCTCTGTACTCACAGGTGCGCACACTGAGGTCCGAGCCCTCTTTTGAGGACATATTTCCCTGATGTTACACTTTCAGTGAACCAGTACAGTCCCAGGGTAAGCCTGTTTCCTTTTCTTTGAGCCATCAGGCCCCTGCAGCCCTATTAGAGGAGAGGATTTCTGGGGCCACCCTGGGCATGAGGGCCTTCTCTCTAATCTGCCATTCTCCGCTGTGCTCCCCACATCTAGGCCTGAGCAGTGCTCGCACCCCACGAGAGTCACCGAAGTGCTGTCTGCTCAGACAAGGCCGCCTGCTCTCCTGCCCCACAGCTCCAGTGTGTCCCGCCCTTGAAACGCCCTGAGGGATGAGATGAGTGCCAGTGCCCGCAATGTGCCCCCCGCCCCTGTAGAGCAGGACTCGACCTCCACACAGTGGGCGGGTGTCACATGGTAGCCCCCGCTGGCCTTCGGGTGGCAAGGCCACCCTTAAGAATCAAGTGTGTGTCCCCAGAGGGTCTGCAGGGCAGGGAGCATCGCGGGGTGGGTGAGCACCAACTTGTGATCTGAATCCCAGCCTTCTTTGCAGAGTTAGTCCCCAGGCAGATTTCCCAAGAGAAATAAAGCAGATCTGGTGAAAGGGGATGTAGGTTCATGGAGGCCCGCTCAGTTCACAAATGTGGGCAGAGCGGGTGGTTACCACTCAGGATATGGAAAACTGCGTTCGTTTCACCATATAAGGGAATTAACCAAGAAACAGTGAGCTATACGCACAGTTCTTTTCCTTCTCATCTCGAAACAGTCTTGTAAGGCTGGCTTCCTGGATAGCAGTGCTCCACAATACCTGGGCTATGGGGCAAAACGAAGTTTCCTTCCTTCCTCCCTCCCTACTTCCTTCCTTCCTTCCTTCTTTCCTCCCTCCTTCCCTCCCTTCATCTCTCCCTCTCTCCTTCTTCCTCCTCCCTCTCTCTCCTCTCCTCTCCTCTCTTCCCCCTCTCCTCTCTCTCTCTCTATCTATCTATCTATCTATCTATCTATATCTATCTATATCTATCTATCTATATCTATCTATACACAGTGTTTCTAACCCCTAGTGCTGTCCTATGGGTCAGATCAGATAATTTATGTCAGGCTTCACATTGTTCCTTATTTTAAAATAATGCACGGTTTCTTCTATTCAGGCCCCAAACAGTATGTTGGTATTTATAACCCAAAATATACCATCAAAGCAAGCCTGCCTTGTTTTATTCTGAGAGAATAAACTCACCTGTGGGTGGGGGGTACAATGTCCAGCATGTGTGGGAAACAGCACTGGTGAAAAATCAATCTCGAAATCCTACCTTTTGCCTAAAGACTGCAGTTTCTCTGACCCTGTTTCTCTGACCTCGTTCTCTGTAGGACATTCTCCCAGTGACCACACTGGTAAGCACAGCCATGGACATTCTGCCATGTCCTTTTGTCACATCTGTGCTATGGCGTCCTCAGCAGGAAATACTCAAACCAGAGCCGACACAGCAAGTCTCTGGTCATGCTGGTTTCACTGCCAGGAGTTTGTGGTCACCTGCTGATGTGCATTCAAAGGATGCAGAGGAGGGGGCCCATGGGTTGGTGGTGTCTGGGAGAGAAAGAGATCAGACAGGAGGAAGAGTCGCACCTACCCAACCAGTGTCAGACTGGCATTTTGGGGTTTAGGTGTGACCCTGAGGTCTTGCATGGGAAGAGGCAGGCAGGCTGAGGCAGGACTGGGGTGGGCAGCAGTAGGAGAAGGAGCAGCAGGGGCAGCTGGGCCAACCCAGCACTGCTGCAGATCTAATGCCCTCTACTGCTGCTGGCCTCAGCTCTGATCCCATCCTGCCTGCAGTCCCCTTGGACACAATCTTTCGAAGACCAAACCTCACACCCCCAGTGTGATGGGTCTCTTGGTTCCTTAGAGAACTGTTTTGTGTCTTTTCACTTGTCCTAGATGCCCCTTCAATGCTGTATTTTCCAGCAGGAGACAGATTTTCAGCAGCTATTAGACAATTTAAGAGAGTGCGTATTCCTGAACCCCTTCTCTTTGGGATGATGAGGTGGGAGGGTTGCAAGTTCAAGCCCAGTGAAGGGAGGGTAACAACTTAGCAAGACCCTGCCTCAAATTTAAAAAGAATTTCAAAAGCTTTGAGGAATGTAGCTCACTGTGAAAATCTTGAATTCAATCTCTGGTATTGAAGCCAACCAACCAACCAACCAACCAATCAAACAAAAGTAGAACAAAACAGAAAGAAAAGAAAAACAGGGTTTGTGTTGCAAAGAGAAGCTGCAGAACTGAAACTCTGGACTTTGCTTTTGTGAAGACCCATTGGATAGACAGTATTTACCAAATCGTACTTTTACTACATAAAACATTGGCAGTAATAATATTTACATCACAGCACGTGATCTTACGCCTTTTGTTCTGTTCACTATGTCTGTGTGAAAAACTGTTTTACTCTGAAGACTGTTTCAGTGGAAATGGTAAAACCCCAGGTATTAAATGACAGGTGTTTTACCTGGGCCTCTTTAATGAAACTGCCACACTTTGGTGTTGGGGACCATAAATTCACAGTGACTGGTTTTATGTATTTCCCTGTGGGATGAAAGGAAGGACTGGGATTGTTGGTACCTCCCATCTGGCATTTCCCATTGACTCTTCCAAGCATCAGATTGTCTATGTCTTCTTAAATCATCTGAGGATTACACTCAAGGATAAGGTACTTCTAAGCCTAAGATCATCTATGCCTTCTTAAATCATCACAGATTTATACTTGGGTTGAGATACTTCAAACATAAAATTACCTATGCCCTTTGGAGTAGCAGTCTTTGGATGAATTGTAATCCTCTTGCTAGCCCCACCTGTGACTGGATACTGCTAATAAATATGGCTGCCTTGGGAGTAGGAGGTTCCTTAGCTATAGAGACTTTGACCTCCCAGCCACTGTTGGAATATGAAACTTGTCTCTGTGTTTTATTTTTCTCGTGGCATTCTACGGACAGATAATCAAGATTCTTGGCTGGGTTCCCAGTATTGACTATCGAGACTCTTGACCGGGTTCCTGATATTGACAACTGGGGCTCCTGGCCAGGTTCACGATACTTTGTAAAAGCAGACGGTGGATTTCGGGCAGAGGGAGCTATGAGGGTCGTGCTCAGGGGCAGCTGCTGGAGGCCAAGACCCATCTAAATGCAGGCAGAGGGGTGGGGTGGGAGAGCTGGGCAGAGCCTCCTTGTGCAGCCCGACCTGCAGTTCCTCATCCCTGTGGCGGAAGCCTCAGCTCACCTTTGTGTTCCTCGCACAGGGAACACGAATTTATTTAAAATTTCCGCATTTCAGACTCCATTACCAGAGCCCCAACTGAAACACAACAGCACACGCAGAGAGGCAAAAGGAAACTTGCTTCAGGGAATGTATTCGAGATAAAAGTAAGAACACTGAGCTCAAGAAGAAGTGTGATAAAGTTTCTGTCTAGGTCTGAAAGTCAGTGGCCGTGTCTTCTGTGCTCTGGATGCTCAGAGGCGGCAGCAGAAGTGGTAGATTTTCCCATCCCGAAAACAGGTGCCAGACCGGATTTGTCGAGGACCACAGCGAAACTTGCAGAAGCAGACCTTGACCCGTGATCGACCTGAGACACAGGAAAGCATCAGACACTAAGTATGGGGTCAGCAGTGGGTGCAGAGGTGAATCCTGAGGACGCTCAGTGCTGGTGGCATGGGTCTGTCACCTTGGCTCCATTGCATGCAGCAGTATGCGTGGTCAGGACTGGCCACGCAGGTCAGGGACCTTCTTCACGTCTCTGTGCTCCTCATCCATTACGCATTCATCAAACAGACGCTTGCACCCAACCCCAGTTTCTAAAATCTTCTCTACTAGACGGGGGCCTAGTCTGTCTAACCAGCCATCCTCATTCCGATCCAGAATGAACTAGTTAGTGTGCCTGTTCACTGTTAAACCTAGGGAATTTTGGGCTTATCTTGGAGTTCAAATTCTTGGAAGAAGAACGTGTCTTGGTTAATCTGGTTCTCACATTTGAATTTATAGTTGAGGGACTCAAGGCCCAGAGAGGTTAAACATGGTCACCTAAGTGAGGTAGCTCTTCCTGGACCTGCTCCATTGCCCGGCTCTGAACCTCCTCTCTAGGGTCCGTGCCTCCCTCACGCTGGGTCTCTCACCTGCGTATGGAAGACCAGAGCTCTCAGCCCCTGCAAAGGAGATGGCCACGTCCTGGTCCTTTCCCTCTGGCTGCTGCTCTTCTGGGGCATCCTCAACTTTCTCTGGCAGAGGCTCAGCCTGGGCCAGCAGGGCCAGCAGGAAGAGGGCAGCGAGGAGGACGAGGGTCCGCATGGCTGGCTGTCACCCAGGGGTGGGAGAGCAGGATCCCGGTGTGTGGGGAGTGAGGAGTCTGCCCGTATTTATGGGTGAGTCAGGGGAAGGCTGGGAGACAGACCGAGGGCGGAGTGAGGGAAGGTGTGTGTTTGGTCTAGGGGCGAGGGCTGGCACTGACCGCAAGGCCCTTTGATGTCCTGTGTTCTCTATTTAGGGTCTGTGTTTGTTGAAGCTCATGGTGATGTTGAAGACTCCGCCATCTCTTCCTGCCTCCCATCTGCTTGAGTATTGACATTCTCATCATCAGAAAGAATAAAGGAAGGGGAGGCCCTTCCTGCTCAGCATTTGGAAAAGTTTAGAAATAATTTGTTATTTCAGTTTCAAATGCTTTGTAGAATGCAGCAGTGCAGACATCCCACCACTCTTCTTTGAAGGGCAGTTTTGAATATTTTAGAAATTTCTTCACTCATCATTGGAATGTTCAGATTTTTCTTTTCTCTGAACAATTTTTGTGTGTAATTTTTTTGTGTGTATTTTCTATTTTGGAACATTTTGGCATATTGTGGTTCGTGGTAGTTTGATATGATTCTTATTATTTCTTTGGTATCAATTATGATGCTTCCTTTTTCATCTCTGATTTTCTTCATTTGACTCATTCCTTTTTTTTCCCTTAGTCTGGCTAAAATTATGCCAATTTGCTGTTCTCAAAAAAACCTGTCTGTTTTATTGATTATATGTACATATCGAATAATCTTTTGTTTCTTTTACTTTTGGTCTTACTGTCAGTATGTATTTCTCCTACCAACTTCAGTTTTAATATTTCTTGTCACGAAATTTCTTGTGTTACAACAGCTGATTGCTTATTTGAGATTTTCCTATTTGTATAGAGTAAGGCTTTCTTGTTGCCTACATCCCCCTGAGAGCTACAAGTATATTACATTGTGCTTCCATTTCCATTTATCTTTTAAAAATTGTCCAATTTTATTTTAAGTTTGTTTGCTGAATCTCTCATCATTCCAGAGCCTGTAGTTTCATTTCCTTGCATGCAACGATCTCTCAAATTCTTGATGGTTTTTTTTGAGTTGATTTATAGTTCCATGGTATTATGTTCAGAACGCAAGTCTGATGTGATTTCCATTGCTAACAATTTGTTGGACTGGCTCTGTGACCTCACTTAGTCTACATTGGAGGTTCCCTTGTGCTTTCAGAAGATACCATGTTCTTACACTTTTTTGGGAAGCAAAGTTCTCCAAGTCCATGTTAAATCCACTTGATTAAGAATATAGTGTGAGGTAATTACTTTCTGGTTAATTTCTGTCTGGGTGATTTATTCATTTTTGGAAGTGAAGTTTCTGAGTTCTTTGCTGACATTTATTCGTCATTTCTTTCTCTGTTTAGGTCTATGAATACTTGCTTCTTCATGGCTCTAGTTTTGGACACGTGTATGTTTTTCAGGCGCTTTGCACCCGTGGAGAAGTGACCCCTTTCTCCTGGTGTGACGGCTTCCTTGCCCTCATGCACGTTGATTTAGCGTCGTTTTAGAATGAGAAAGCCTTGCCATACCGAGGCGGGGCTGCAGGCGGTGTAAGCTCTCGTAACCCCCTGGCCTGTCTGTGGCAAGTACCGAGGGCCTCTGGGGGCAGAAGTCATCCTGGGTGATGATGTCTGCGTAGTGACTGTCACTCACCCTGAGGCTCGCAAATCACCGTGGGAGTCTCACAGTGGCTCAGGCTGCTCTGCACACGCACTTGATCGGGGTTGTAGCACGGGACTGGGTCTCTAACCTGGTGCTCCCCTGGGGGGCTCCTGTGCCGAAGGGTAGGCAGGTACTCCTGCCAGCCCAGTCTGCTGAGGCTGAGCTGAGAGCGGAACCTGCAGGCCCCTCACTGTCCTGGGCTGTCCGGATGTACTTGTGACAGTTTCGCTGTGGAGTGTCTATCCGCTTGAGTGTTTCCGGAGAACAGTTCCATGCAACCTTGCCCAAGCTTTTATTTAATGTTTAAAGAGTGCTTTTAACCTACTTGGAAAAACTCGAGTTGTTTTGTATATAAGAACGGTCTATTTAAATGAACAAACCCAGCACTATCCCTCTACCCGCCCCCACGGGATCCGTTTAAAGTTAATCTTTGCCTCTTTTGATTTCTGTTTGTGTTGAACGTCTTTTCTGTCACTTTATCTTCAGACTCTGTGTGTCCTTACCTGGTAGGCGAATCTCTTGGAGACTGCATATCATGGCATGATTATAAAAAATGCTTTCAACTAGACTTTCTACTTAATCAAGTGATTTCTTTCATTTGTATTGATAATTATGATTCCTAGATATGAACTCCTGCTATTTTGTTAACAGTTTTCTGAATATTTTGTTCTTTTTTCTTTCTTCCTTCCTTCCTTCTTTCCTTTCTCTTTCTTTCTTTCTTTCTTTCTTTCTTTCTTTCTTTCTTTCTTTCTTTCTTTCTTTCTTCTTCCTTCCTTCCTTCCTTCCTCTCTTTCTTTCTTTCTTTTCTTTCTTTCTTTCTCTCTCTCTCTCTCTCTCTTTGCTTTTCTCTTTCTTCATTTTGTGTTTTGTGGTTTTTAGTAGTAGTTGTTCTGAATATCCATGTGCATACGTGTGTGTGGTTACTACTGGGTTTTGTGGAAATTGTAAGGGATGTAATCTACTATTTGGGCTGATCCAAAGTTAAGTTTGCATACAAAACTTCTGAAATTTGCCCTCCAAAATAGTCCATCATTTTCTGATTTCCTTTAGAAATTTGCATATTTTGTGTTCTTTTTTTTTTTTTTTTTTTTTGGTACCAGGGATTGAACTCACGACCACACGCTTGCAAGGCAGGCGCTTATGCCCCTGAGCTAAATCCCCAGCCCATATTTTGTGTTCCTTGACAACTTCAGTAGATGCAGTTGTCTTGGCCCATTTCCATTTTGAATTTTTATACTGGAGGCTGAAAGACTGTAAACCACTGTTAATGTGATGAAGTATTTTGAATTTGGTTATTAATCTTCCCCAACCCCCTGAGATTGCCTTTTTTCCCATTAGGAGTTATTTTCTTTTCTCTTGTGGCTGAAGCACTCTCTTAAACATTTCCTCCAGCGCCAGTGTAATGGTTATGAATTCTCTCTGCCTTTTCTAGTCTATCAAATTTTTGTTCTGAAGAATCGCCTTGTTGGAGACAGAGTTCTTGGGGGGCTCATTATTTGTTAGTCTTTTGTTTTCTTTCAGCACTTTGAAGATACTACTGTCCTAAGGTGCAAGGTTCTTGCTGAGAAATCTTGCAATGAAATATATATCACAACACATAGGATTTATGCATTTTTTGTCTCACTGTGTGTCACCGTTCTTTGAATTCTTTGTGTCTTAAGATTTGATGGCTTGATTATTGCATGATAGAGAGAAGATCTCTGTGGGATGAATATTATTTGATCTTTGAACGTCATGAATCGAGATGTGCATATCATCCACAAGATTTCAGGTGTCTTAGCAATTTTCATGTCATCTAAGCTCTCTGAGTTAATTTTTCCATTGAAACTCCTATGATGGGAACATTTGTCCAATTAATTGTTCTCTGTTGGTTGCATAGACATTTTTGGTTCCTTCTTCAGAATTTTCTTTCTTCTCACCTGACTGGGTTCTATCAAAATTCTTGTCTTCATATTCCAGTATTACTTGTGCATTTTTATTTCCTTAATTGTTGAAGTTATTGTATCTTTTCTGTTATTCACTGGCTCCCCAATCCCAAAGTTTCTGCTTGGTTTTATTTTTTAATTCATTAGGATCATGAATTGCTTTTACTGGTATTCTTTTGTGTCTCATTGAGTTTCTCAGAGGTCACTATACAGATTGCTTTTCAGGTGATTTCTAAATTTCTGTTTCTGGGCTGGGGCTACAGCTCAGCTGCATAAGCTACTGCCTGGCAAGGTACTGCCTTGGTAATGAGTTCAATTCCCAGTACCAAAAAAAGAAATATATTTCTATTTCTTTGGAGTCCAGTGCTTGAGAATTGTATGATTCATACAAAGCATATCATCTGACCACATGAAATGAAATTAGTAATAGCAGAATAAAATTTGGGAAACTTACAAATGTGTGAATGTTAAACCACTTTCTAAACATAGGCAATAGTTCAAAGAAAAAATCAAGAGAAAATCTGAATATACATGCAATGGAGTAAAACTCAGGAGATGCACATAAATACTGCTTATAGGAAATACACAGACATAATTGCTTCCATTACTCATAATCTAACCATTTGCCTAAGAATCTTTAAAAAGAGGAAACTAAATCTAAAACAAAAGCTAAACATGTGAAAAAGACAACTGTAGAAAACATCTGAACAGGAGATAAAACATAAAGGGGAATATCACTGAAAAACAGCTGATTATTTGAAAAGATCTACACAGTTTCTAAAACTTTAGTTTGATAATAAAAAGAGAGAAGAGGTTCAAATTTCTTGAATAAGAAATAATAAAATTCTTTCTGAAATCACTAAAGTAGTGTTAAAGGAATTACTATGGGAAAATGTTTGAGAAAAATAAAATGACTCAAATGAACAACTTCCAAGAGGGACACAAATTACCAGACAAGAGATGAAAAGGTATAGGTGAGTGCTGAGTGTATAACCACTGAGGAACCAGAAGAAGAATTTATTGAGAAAAGCAGCTTCTGTTTAAGAGAGTCAGAAGGGGACCCAGAAAGCGGGTTGACTACTGACCCATTTCTCAAGGGTGCTTTATTGATCAAAGTTATGCAGAATTTTAATTTTAAAAAGCTACTTCCAAATAAATACCCAATCCTCATGGCTTCAGTGTATTTTACTACACATTTTAAAGATTAATTAATATATTCTTTCAGAAATTCTTCCTAAATCAGAAAAGCAAGAACATTTCTCTTTATTCACTGAGGATATTACATCAATTTCTCCGTGTGCAAAGTTGAAGACATCACAGAAATAGAACTGAACAGTCTACTACTACAAATGGATATGGACACAAAAATCCTCAGCCTTATACAGGCAAGTTGAGGCCAAGTACATACAGAAGAACAATGCACTATGACCCAGCACAGTACATCTGATGAAGGGAAGGTCAGTTTAGCATCCAAATTCAATTTGTGTAAAACTGTAGAGCAGTAAGATAAGAAACCAAGTACACAATGATATCAGCAGATGGAGAAGAAGCATGGGCCAAAGTAAACCAAGGGGAGCAGGTCACTTTCTCCCGTGATCAGCGCCTGCACTCAGCCCCTCAGCCCGCAGCCTACTCCGTGGTGAAGACTAGTGCTCTGCTCCCGAGGTCACCAGGAGGCTGGCCACGTCCAGGCTCAGCACTCTTGTAAGTAAGGAGGGGAAAAGAGGTTGAAGAGAAGATAGAGGAGTGGGGGGAAAAAAGAATCAAGATACATCATGTACAGGTACAAATTCCCTATGATGAATGTGATCACCACATGCTCCTAAAATGTACCAGTAAACAACTAATACAAACATACAACTCAAAATGGATTGCAGAAGTAAATGTAAAATCTCAAATTATAAAACTCATTGAAAAAGACGTAGGGCTAAGCCTTCATGTCTTATACCTGACAGTCAATTCTTAAATAAAATGACATGTCATTTTAGAACTAGTAACTTTCGAATTTTGAATGACAGGATCAAGGAAGTGAATAGAACAACTCGTCAAGTGCGAGGAAAGATTTTCAAATCATGAATGTCATGAGATATACTCTTGGAATTTATGTAGACCTAACAAACTTACACATATTTGGATTTATGTAGATTATAAAAAGAAAACTCCATTTAAGAAGTGGCATACATCTCAGTACACATTTCTCTAAAAGGAATCTAAAGATCAAAGATTGAGCATTCTACCCACTAGGTCCAGGTGATGTTTTTAGAGTAGAGTCATTTTCACAGCCAGAGCAGGTATCTGAAATGTCAAAGGTATCCACACCACCTAGGAACATTCTAGAACTGTACATACTTAGGTTTCACCCCAAACTTGCTGAACCAAGCCTCTGTGGGGTGGATCTCAGCAATTATGTTTTTCATGACACCTGCTCTAAGTTAGGAGATCTTGATATTGGGGCCGTAAAGATTCAGGACACAGATGCCTTCTTCCATGTCCTCAGAAAAGTAATGGATTTTTGCCTTAGTCACTTTCTCATCACCATCACAAAATACCTGACTCCCGTAGTTGAAATGAGGAGAGGTTTATTTTGGCTCATGGTTTCAGTGGGTCCTGTTCATGGTTAGCTGGTACCAAGGCAGAAATAGTATGGTGGACTTTACAGCAGAAAAAACCCTATTTGTTGCAAGGTGTGAGGGTCATGTGATTTTCACAGTTTTGCACTCTGGCATCTTCATTTATGTGAGTCTGGGAGGAGAGAGGCAGAGCTGGAAACAAAATCACCTGCCACTGATATCTCCACACAGCACTCTATGTTCACAGAGGTAGGCTTTCTACTTACCACATGTTCTATCTATTTGCTTGAGTCTTTGATAAGTTATGCTATGACCTCCGATAGGCCCCATGGTTCCCCATTTTTATAGTTGTCTCTGGCAAGTATAATTTATTTGTTTCTTTATTCTTTGTGGCGTATCCTATTTGTTTTAAAATAGATTGGGAACCATTTCTGGTTTCTAAGTTAAACCACATAGTTCTAGAATGTTCCTTCAAGTAAGGTATCATAAATCCACCCACATATATGGACTTCTTGGACTGATCATACCTTGTAAGTAACAGCTCTAGGGCAGGTATACATGTTGTAGTGTAATCATTTTCTTTCTCACCCACAAATGGTTCTAGTGATGTGAAGAACTATAACTGCATGGAAAGAAAAATTTTCAGAGGCTAGAGAAAATTTAAAGTCTCTGCCTGTCATTAAAGACCTCCTTGGGCAGGGTCATTAATTCCAGGTTTAGGTAAGTGTGAAACAAATGCATTAGCACACTAATGGGAACCTATAGACAACTGAAACACCTCTGCGAATACCCATGGAATCCAGAACTCTTTCACAGTGCATCGATCTCATCCAGGGCATTTCAGAGAACATGCTGATGTTGTTATGGTTTCAACCTAAAATGTTCACATAAGCACAATTTCAGTTATTCCTAGAGAATTTTGGTTACTGGGAGTGTCTTATTGGTCCCATGTGAGACTTTGGCAAGCACACATCCTGCTATTGCTTCAGCTTCTTTTTATAATATGTACAATTCCTAGAGCTGGAGTGTGGATATTTGTAAACACACAGTGAGCTCCCAACTGTTCTGTAGGTAGAACACTGTGGACCACCAAAAGTGCATTATAAAACATCTATGCCAGACACAGTGCATTGGTCTGTCCAGAGCTCGTCTGTGAAATGTGCCTGCACTCATTTATACCTGAGAAAAAGGTGTTGGGCTGAGGGCGCTTGCTGGGAGTAGCACCAGAACTCTGACCTCTGATTTGAAGCCCGCCCAGGAGTTCTCAAGATTGGAAAGCTGAGCCTCAGCTGTGCCATATGACAGCAGAGAGGCTGCGAGAGGTTCTTGTAATCATGCAATGACATCTCTTACGCTGGGAGGTCTTGGCGACCACAAAGGTCCCGTGTGCACAATGAGTCTTAGTGTGGGGCCAAGGCCAGAGTGTAAGCCTTAGACAGTGACAGTGTGGCCAAGTGAGGGCAACGCTGCGAGTCTGCTTGGCAAGAACCAGCACAGAGCCCTGGGACTCTGTGCACTGGAGATATCCAGAGTCCTGACCCGTTTATTCTCTTCTCTTTTCCCTGAGGGGGCTGTGAGGCACTCCTGACGGGAAGGACAGCCACCAAGCAAAGCTGCACTTTCTGGTTTGGGTGGTAGCAGACTGCCAGAGAAGGAGGACAGGTGGACGGGACCCTTCAGACACACCTGGAGATGGCGAATCCGGAGGCTGTTGAGAGCTCAGATCAGTGAGGAGAGGTCCCTGTCTCCATAGTAATTTTGTTTTCACAGTGTTTTCTATTACTCTTTATTTTTGAAGTGTGGCTATGTGTTTACAGTAGTTTATCAATTGGTGAACCGGAAATCACTCTAGGTCCACCTGGTGGAGATACAGTAAAGGAGCCTATGTGGAAGATCTACAGCATTTTTGTTTGGAACCTGGAATTTTCTATCTCAGGGTGCCTGTGGGCCCGGGTCTGTGACCTGAGGGTTGTTTGTAGGCTGGGTGAGCCCCGCTCAGGAGCTGGGACCGCTTTGCAGTCAGAATGCATGGAACACAGGAACGGAAGGCTGTTTTGTTTCTGGACAGCGATTCTGACCTCGGCACTCACTGTTTCCTGTGGGGCTCACGGCGTGATTTGGTCTGGTGTGGTGAACAGGTCTCTCGGACATGACCTCTTTCCCTGCGGGACGCAGCCTCTCTGTCAATCTAAGACCTCATGGGGGTTTTTCCAGTGAACAAACCAGCGAGCTCTGCAAGGGCTGTTGCAGCCCTCTCTGTGCACACCTGGCAGGGAGCCCCCAGCTGCAGACAATCTGCCTTTGCTCCTGTGGACTCACTCTGCAGGTTTCTGCTCAGGTTTCGAGAACATCTGCAGGAAAACCGTCAAGGGTCAGGGGCTGCGGGAGAGGAGAGGAAGTCAGACAGAAGGAGTCCACCACGCCAGGAACGCCAGCCTGGCCCATTGGAGACACCATGATCCTGACCTCCCGAGTGGGAAGAGGGACATGGGCTCCAGCTTCCCGCCGCCCCTGGGAGCGCGCAGCAGCTGGACGCTGGACGGGGGGCGCTGAGGCCGACCCTGAACAGAGACAGTGGTGCTGGAGGGTGCGGTGCTGCTGTCCAGGGTGCAGACCCGGTCCCTGCCCGCAGCGCGGCACTGTGACGCGTGGTCTTCAGAACCACAGCCTCGAGGCCTGCAGCAGCTCCACGGACTCGGGCTTGGACAGCACTACTTTATGTCTTTGCTTTGGGGCGCCCTGGAACCCGTGTTTCCCAGGCCAGAGAGAGCGCAGGCTCCCCTGTGTTCCCCTTGTGAAGCTAAGTTGGAGATATGTGATAAAGTCACAGTAAAAGGGTTATTTTAAAATGATTACAGTAAAAGCACATTTCCTGTAACCGCCTCGGAAGAATCCCCTTCTCCTTGAATACACTTCTGCGTCAGTCTGGCTGTTTTTTGAAGCTTTTCTCCACGTTCTCTTTCATGGGTGTCCTGTGGCAAAAGTGCACCAACGCGGCTGCATCGTTCCTTCCACAGAGAGGCGGGCTGGTCTTCTTACAGTGCGTCCTCACCACTTTCCTCCCGAGATGGAACCCTTCTGCCCGGGGCCCTCTCCTAATCTGGATGCCCAGGGAGGGAAAGACTTGGGTTCCATTCAGGACACTGGGGCTGCTGAGACAGCACAACTAACTGCGTCTCCTCAGGATGGAGAACTTCCAGAAGCCCCATGCGCCTGCCAGGGACGAGCAGACCGGGTGAGTGTGTTCAAAGGACGGGGGAGTGTTTCGAAGGGTGGGGTGACAGTGTGTCTTTTACTACAGTGAAGTTTTAAAATTTACACACACATCCTATACCTGATCATGCTTTGCAACCCCCGCCCGTCCTGGGTATCGCATTCTCCTAGCGCTAACGGGTACAGTGCCATGTGCTGGGCTGTGCTGTGCTCCCCTCTATCTGCGTGACAGTGCTGCTGCACGTGGAGTGTGTTTTAGTGGAGCTGATCCAAGCCCAGGGCTTCAAAGACAAATATTTGTCCGGGACTGTTTAATTAAACATCAGCCTCGGGACGGAGCGGTGGCTCCTGAGAAGTTAGGTTAGGGTGGGCAACCCTGATGCATCCTGGCAACGGCTCCAGACCGAGCCCTGTATGAAAGAAGGCAGAGGCCAAGCGGGAGAGGAACGCTGAGCCTCCGTCGGCAGCCAGGATTCTCCGCAGCCTGCCGGAAGCCTGTCTTCATCCCTGTGGTTCCTTCAACATTGAGCCCAGGTTTCCTATAAAATCCCGTCCTTTCAGACTCTGCCATCTGAGCTCCAGACAGAAATGCATGACACACAGAGAGCTCATTTAAGGAATTTATTGGAGATAGAGGAAGAGAAGAACTTGGAGAGGAAGTAGGAAGAATAAAGACCCTGTCTAGTTTGGAAGGCGAACGAAGTGTCTTCTTCGCTCTCCTGGTCGCTCAGGTACAGCACCGTCTAGCCCTTTTACCATTCTTGTAGCAGGTTCCAGATTTGGTTTCCTCAGGACGGCAACTTCCAAATTTGCAGCGGCAGGTGGTGGTCTGATCTGGGGACACAGAGAGAGCAGCGGACGCTAAGTATGGGGTCAGCGTGGGGTCCGCGGAGAACCCCGAGCACACTCAGGGCGGGTTTGTCACCTCGGCCCCACTGCATCCAGCGGGGAGGGCCAGCTCTGCAGAGGAGCTGGGCAGCGGAGCTGGGGGCGCCCTCCCTGCATGGAGACCCTGTCCAGCTGTCCTCACAGCTATGCCCTCCTGACAGAGCCCTCATGGAATGGGAGCTTACAGCTGCCTTAGGTTTCCAAAATCTTCTGGAAAAAAGCAGTATATAGTGTGCAACCACATCTAATAATCTAGATAGAGAAATAGCTTTTGTCCTTAAATTTTGTTTAAATTATAGCACCTGTCTGTAATTTAAACCGAGGGAATTTCAGACACGCCTTGGAGCGGAAAGCCTTGGAAGAGCACTTCTTGATGGCTTTGCTCTCACGCGCCAGTTTTTAGTGAGGAAAGAAAGGCCTGCAGCGTTAAATACCTGTCTAGTGGTGGAAGTGATGTGGAACATTCTGGACCATAGCCCGGCTCTGAACCCTCCTCTCTAGGCACCAGGCCTCCACGACTGGGCCTCTTACCTGTGTGTTGAAGAACAGAGCTCTCAGCTCCTTCAAAGGAGATGGTCATATCCAATTCCTCTTCCTCCGGCTGCTGCTCTTCTGGGGCGTCCTCAGCGTTCTCTGGCAGAGGCTCAGCCTGGGCCAGCAGGGCCAGCAGGAAGAGGGCAGCGAGGAGGACGAGGGTCCGCATGGCTGGGGGTCACCCAGGGGTGGGAGAGCAGGATCCCGGTGTGTGGGGAGTGAGGAGTCTGCCTGTATTTATGGGTGAGTCAGGGGAAGGCTGGGAGATGGACCGAGGGCGGAGTGAGGGAAGGTGTGTGTTTGGTCTAGGGGCGAGGGCTGGCACTGACCGCACGGCCCTTTGATGTCCTGGGTTCTCTGCTCAGCATCTGTGCTGGTCGGAAGCTAAGGTTGATATGGAGGGTGCTGCTGTTTTCCTGCTGCCCATCTGCTTCAGTACCGAGGTTTGCAGGAGAAGAAACTGGGAGGGTATTTGTCTTTTTTTCCTCTATGGAATAATTTGGAAATAGTTGTGGTTAGTTTTACCTAAATGCTTTTTTGAATGCTGCAGCAAAGATGTCTCATCTTAGATTTCTTTGGTGGGCATTTTGGGTCAGTTTCCTTCATTTCAATAGGAATGTTCAGGTTTTTATTTTTGCTGGTTCAGTCTTTGTATTATGCTGTGTCCAGGAACTCATTCATTGTCTCTTATGTTTTTGGAACCTTTGCAATATAGTGTTTCACAGAAATTTGTTATGATTCTTATTATTTCTTTGGTATCATTTTTCATTGGTTACTTTTTCACTTCTGATTTTACTTATTTGATCTTTCCATTTCTTCTTGGTCTGCTAGATGTTAATATTATTTAAAAATATGCCACTGTTTGTTTCACTGAACTTTTTTTATTTTAAAAAGCAAAACATAACAAAGGATAAGAATGATACAGAATTTTAAAAAATAGTAAGAAATTCACACAAATTAATATATTGCATATTGTTATCTTAGAAGTAGTTGTTCAGGTTATGAGATCTAGGCATAAAAATGATCAAACAGTCAAACAGTGACAGCACAAATCATTCTTTTTGATGAACTAACAGAGATTAGTAATATAGTTACCTATCTGGCATACATATACAGGTAATGCTGTATGCACACACAACCCAAATGCCCATCAACTGCAGAATGGATAAAAATGATGCGATACTTTTATACAATGTTTCACTGAACTTTTACATGCATGTTAAATTTCTATTTTTTAATGTGTTTTATGTAACTTATGTTCTATGTTGCTTCTATTCATTTTTATTTTGTGCTTTAATTGTTCTTGTTGAAACAATTGGGACTTAGTTGAGATCTTGGTACTTATTTAAAGAAGGATTATATTGTTGTGTACTATCTCAGAGAGCTACTTCCAGTGTGTATTTATTCTTTAAGTATAATAGATTGTGTCTCTTGTTTCATTTGTCCCAAAAACTTCTTCAGAGTTCTTCTAATGCAACTAATGGTGCTAGCCATTGAAGAGTCTGCTGTTTCATTTCCATATTTTTGCTTATTTTCCCAAATCTTCCTTCTGGTGATTTTTGTGTTGATTTCCAGTTAATAGTGTTATGTTGAAAACATAAAACTGGTATGATTTCAGCTATAAACAGTGTGTCTGTGACTGGTTTTGTGACTTGGTATGTGACCTATAGTGTTGAGCCTCTGTGTGCTACTGATAGGAAAGTGTGTCCTTCCGCTGTTGGGCTGAGAGGTCTCTAAGTGCACATTAAATCCACTTGGTCTAGAATCAGTGCAAATCAATTACTTCTCAGATTTTGTCTGGAGTACTTGTCTGTTGGTGAAAGTGGGGCTTTGAAGCTATTATCTTTCTGTTGTGGTTTCTCTCTCCCATATTTGGGTTTTTCAGTGTTGACAGCATATACTCACACAGAATTGAGGCATTTAACATTTTATGATTGCTTATTTTGTTTTCCTACACATTTTATTTAAAGTTTTTTTTTCAAAGTGTATTCTTTTCTTGTTCTGTTTCCAGTTTTCTGGAATACTGTCTCCCATCCTTTTGCTTTTGGTCTCTGTGGGTCTCTGAGGTGAATTCCTTGTAGGTACAGTAAAGGTGCCATTATAAAAGTCCCTTCATCTAATTGTATCTTTTCACTGAGTGATTTCCTTCACTGATGATTATTGCAAGTCTTGTAGGTAAGGACTTACTCTTGCCATTTTGTTACTGGTCTTTGGAATGCTCTATATTATTAGACTGTTGTTTGTTTTCTTCTTCACTTTGTGGTTTGGTAGATTTTAGTAGTGACAGGGATTAATTGCTTAGTTTTAAATATTTATGCATAGGTTTTACTTGTTATTTCCTCTGGAATTCATACAAGCTTTTGTAGCTATAATATACTCTTTTAGGTTGCTAACATCTTAATTTTAAATGCAAACATTTTGTATTTACTCTTCAGCCATAGTTCATTATTTTGTTGCTTTCCTGTAGATCACTGCATTTCTGGTATGCCTTGACAATTTGATTAAAAATAATTACTGTGTCCATGTCCACTTTAAACCTTTATATAGGAAATTTGCATAACTATGCATCTTTATTTATTAATGTACTGGACTATTTGAACTTGCATATGAATTTACCACTGTCACTGTGGTTTGCTATTTACACAGTAGCAAATATCTTCCTTTCACTTGTATTCTGTTGAAGTATTCTATTAAACATTTCTTACTGGGCCAGTCTAATCATCATGAATTCTTGATTCTATTGTCTGAAAACACTCTTACTTCTTTTCCTTTTTATTTTTTCACTTCTGAGGATAATCTTGTTAGATGTAGAATTCTTGAGTAGCAGGTTTCGTTTTTGTCTTTCAACATTTTGGCTCATTGTCCCACTGAAGTGTAAGGTTTTTGCTGAGAAATATGCGACAGTGAATTTCACTGTGTGACTTATGCTTTTCCTTTGTTGCTTATAGAATTTCATGTATTTAAGTTTTGATAGTTCAATGATACCCAGCCTGAGAGAAGATTTCTGTGGTATAAAATTTTGTTTTGCAGTTTTCTTTATTAGGTAGTACGTGTTTGTAGTATAAAATGATTACATTTCACAAAGAGAATTGATGGAGACCACGATGAAGAGGCTCCGAGCAGGATTTAAAATAAACTGATTGGCTTTCTGTGTTTATCTGTGAGTCTGTCCCAGGCCTAGGCCTCTTGTCTGAAGATGGGCAGCAGGTCCATAGTCAGTGAGCCTCTATGAACCACTGGCTGAGTCCTGTAGTGGCCTGTGATGCCAGGGACATCTCAAAGGACAAGACAAGGTCACAGCTGAGGACACCTGGCTCCAACCTCAATTAGGTAGAAAGAGTGCAGCTGCAGGCCTCTTACTCCTGCAGTCTCCTTCCCACCATAAATGTCATGATGGAGCTAACAGCATTCTCCTAAAAACTGGCATGATTTACTACTTGGAGAAGACACTGAAGTGACTCCCAAGGTCCTTCTCAGTTTCCGTGCTTTTCTCAGTATCCCCTCTCTTGTTTGAAAACCTAATAAATATGGGTGACCCAGAGAAACTCTTTGTCTCAGCCCCTAGAGTCTCGAACTCTGCTAGTGGATTTTGATCCTCCTGGAGCCCTAAAATCATACCACCTGTCTTGTTTATTTAAGCCTTTACTGTACACTTGTTTGGAAGATTAGGGATGGATAATTGGCCCATGTATATAATGCATTAATTTGTTTACCTCCTATTCCTTCTCTCTCTCTCTCTCTCTCTCTATATATATATATATATGTATATATTTACATCTTATTTATCCATTCTTCTCCTGATGAATATATAGACTGCTTCCTTAGTTTAACTATTAAAAATAATGGTGCTACAAATGTCAATATACATATATCACTGCAATATGATGATTTTAACTTCCTCAGGAAGGTAAGTAGAAATGGTATAGCTGGGTCAAATACAATTTCTAATGTTCATTTCTTGTGGAATCTCTGTCCTTTTCCCATGTTGACTGTACTAATTTATATTCCCATTAACAGTATACAGGAGTTCTTTTTCCTCTGACAAATTTTCCAGCATTTTTAGGCCATTCTTACTGGATTGTGATGGAATCTCAGTATTGATTTGCCTTTCTGTAGTGGCCAAAGAGTCTGGAAACAGGCTCCTTCTCCTACACCCTCAGGAGCAATGGCCACACAGCTTCCTCTGAAAGTCCACACAGCATGACAGAGCTGTGGAGCCCCATGTGCACCCCTGGAAGGGGTCACTGTGAATGCAGACATTCATAGCGTGCTGATGGAATTAATGTATTTATCCAAGGGAAGAAGGTTTTTAACCACAGGCAAAGTTGTTAATTAAAGTGTCTTTTTCCTGCCCCAATTTTTCTTGCCTTGGTGAGTTATAGATTCTCATGCCACGTGTCCCACTTGTACATGGGGGAGACTGATTATACAACAGCCTCGACACACTGGCCTGGAGCTCTTACCTATACACCCTGATGTAGGCAAGAGGGCTATGTGTGTCCATGATTTTCAGGACACTACCAAAATTCTAGAATTTTGAGGTCTTGAAAAAACAAGAATTTTCAGTCCGATCTAAATTAGTAACTATAACACAAGTAATCCATATGGCCAGAGTTAAATGTTTATTGGGACCAGGGATGATTATCAGGATTTGTGTGATAACTTACCAGGAAATGACAGGCTCACATGAAGAGAGGGAATGTGTGGAAATCCCACATTGGCAGAACACCAGCGGGCTTCATGGACAACACGGGAGCTTTGTGTACTTTATTTCCAACTCTTACTCCCCTAAAGTTGCAAGTGTAAATACCGAAGTGAAAAGCTTGTTCTTTGAGTCCCTGGTAAGTATCAGGTTCCTGTAACCCCGTGAGATGTAGGGACCTCTACTATGTCCCACAGGCATGTGGACTTGATTTCTGTTCCCATCTTTCTCTGTTTACTACACCTTCCACGCACACATCTATGCTCCAATAATGGGCAAGCATGTCGGAGAATCCTCTAAAGTGCCGTCTGTTTAGGACAAGAGCTTTCTTTTGTATTCTCTGCCTATGTAGTTTCAGTGTCTTTCCACACTGAAGTGCCCTCAGTCATTAGATGCTGACCGGTCCTGCATGGCATGGTACTCCTGGTGCAGCAGGACCTTCTCTCCAGAAAATTGAGCAGTGACCCTGCAGTAGCACATCGTGGACAGCAGGGAGCAATGCCCAGTTTTAGGAATCAAGTTTGCTTCCTGGGCTAAGTGTGGATTTCTGGGTCTCAGAACCCTAAATGACAAGTAACATCTTTCAGGGGCAAAGGAGAGTCCATAAAGGAGGCCTGAATTCATGAGCTAATGGATGTCAAAAGAGGACCAATGCAGCTCTGGGTGCTCAAAGAAATCACAGCTATTCTTTTCTCCAGAGAATTTAGGTTAATTTGGGAGCTTCTGCTGTTGACCAGTGAGACTCTATATAAATGCACATCTTGCCTACATTTCAGCATCCTTGTCCTTGTAATATATAATACCTTGTGTGTTCGATTCCTGGTGCTTTTCTATGGATTACTTAAGATAATCTGTAGGAAGGAGTAATACCTATAGAAGGACTCCCATAAGGTCTTAGAGTATTATATGATATCCAAATTGCTTGATAAGGTATAGAGCCCAAGAATGGAATGTTGGTACTAGAAACCCAAAATATATCATCAAAAATTGCCTGGACTTATTTTACTTTGGAGGAAATGTACTCACTTGAAGATACACATCGAGCACACATTGGAAATAACATGGCAACCATGTCTTTTGGTTTTAAGACCTCCAAAGAGTTCATCAATTAGGATGTTAAGTCTTAACAGTACAGAACATAATTAAGAAGGGTCTAAGAAGATTCCAGTTTTGTTGGAGTCACTGCTCCTATGCTAGAAGACATTAGGGACCATGAAGGCCCCCAAAGCATGGAGAACCTTAAAGCAAGAGGGAGGCTGGAGCGTGGCCCTTAGGCTATAACATTAAGGCCAGGTCCAGAGAGGAGCCCCCTTGGCTGTGTTTGGAGGAGGCAGGAGAGACGCCCTTACCTGTGTGAAGCCGAGGTGGGAACCCAGAGGCCAGATGGTCATGGTCTGTTCTGACTGTATCCTTACTCTGGCAATGCTCCTTCAGGAACTGAGACCCTGCTCACGTTTAGAACATAGGAGCCTTTGGGCCAAAACATCATTCCTTTTCTGAGGGACTCAGCAAGTGTTTGATGTTGGTGGTCGGGGCCAGGTCTGGGTGTAGCAGATTGTTTTAGTCAAGCATGGTGAATAATCTCCCTTGAAACTGTCTCTTTCCCGGTACACTGCAGTTTTCCCGTCACTCTCAGCCTCCCAGGACATTCCCTCAGTGAGGGGACTTGTAAACAGAGCTGCGGATGGATCTAACATCTTCTTTTTGTAGATTCCTGCTATGGAATCCTCACAGTGAAGTACTGAAGCCAGAGGCCATATCTCCTGTCAGTATGTGACAGACTTGTGGCACAAGTGCTCAAGGGTCGTGGAAGGTAAAGGGAGGTCAGAAGAAGGAAGAGTCACAGCACACCCCAGGGAGGTCATTTCAGAGACACGGGGCTGAGACATGACCCAGAGCTCCTGCACGGAAAGAGGAAGGCAAGCCGAGGCAGAGGGAATCCCAGCCCGGTGTGCAGGGTGGGGTGGGCAGCAGTGGGAAGAGCAGCAAGGGGCGCTGTGGCCAACCCTGCCCTTCGGGTGCCTTTCTGCTGCCATCTTTGTCTCAGGTCACCTTCATCATGGCCTTCCTGCATTAGCCGCAGTGCTGTGCAGCAGCACAGAATCTCTTGGTTGGTAGCAGAAATGCTTTGGGTTTGTTTACTTTCCGAGGGGCACTGCGAAGCTCCCCTTTGCAGCCAGCAGCAGGCTCTCGGTAGCTGAGGCAACTTCATAGAGTGTGTGCTGAGAAGTGCCACTGGGGGACTGTCCCTCTGCGTTTTCTGATTGTCAACGCAATTGCATGTGTGTATCAAATCCTATCTTATATGACATGGCTTGTTAATAAGGGCAATGTTTATCTCACAGCACGGCTTTCTGCTTTTATTATCCTATCTTTATGCCTTCCTTAAAAACCCATCCCACTTTGAATAGGATTTGAATGGAGCTGACACGGCCCCAGGTCAGTGCACAAGTGTTCCACCTGGCCTTGCTCTATGAAAGCAGCTCGCTGTGTGACAGGGCAGTGGGAAGTGAAGCTGATGTGATGTATGAACATAACACTCATGGACAGGAACTGAGAAAAGCCCATCACGAGACAGGAGACACACAGGGGTCAGCAGCTGCTGCATTTGACCTCTCACTTTGTGTTCAATGCCTGTTGGCATCCTTAAAATTTCTGGCATTTGGAGCCATGATTTTGTTTAAAGGCTGCTGTTTAAGGTCCTTCAAAGAACGCAGACTGAGATGACAGCAAACATAAAGAAGCACAAAGAAGGAACTTGCTGAAAGCTATTTATCTGAGAACGAACATGGAGGTCAAGTGGAGAGCAGAAACTGTGGGGATGCAGACGGAGGTCTCATCTCTGCTGTGCGTGCTCAGCTACAGCAGAAGCTGTAGCTTATCTTCTCACTGCCCACGAGGCAGGTTGCACGTCTGGTCTCTGAGGCGCGACAGCCACTTAGTCTGCAATGGCAGATGGAGACGGTTTTTTGACGACCTGGGGAAACAGATGCAGTGAGGAGCACTGAGTGCCGAGGGCAGTAGGCAGTGGGAAGAGGCCCCCGAGGGCAGCCCAGGCTGAGTGGACGGGGTCATCACGCTGGCACCAAGCACCCAGGGATGTGGACAGCGCCTCTGCGAGGAAGTAACTAACATGTGGCCAGGTCGGGCAGCAGGATCTCAGGCCACATCCCATTTGTCTTCCCACCTGTGTGATGCTGACCAACACTCATACACTGAACTGATGCTTTTACACCCTTAACCACCCTCAGTGTTTAAGTGACTTCTAGCAGGTAGTGAGGTTAGACATCCTCCCTAGATGGAAGAATACCTAGTGTGATCCAGAAAGTTCTAGTCCATATGTCTGTCCATATGTTAAACAGTGATTTGGAGAAAGTGTTCAATGTCTTTGGAAGAAGAACATTTCATGATTCATTTTGTTTTCACTCTTTAATTTGTAAGTAACTCAGTCAAGGTCCAGAGAGTTAAATACAGTCACATAAGTGAAAGTGAGGATTTTGGACCTTCCTTTCTAGAGTCTGTACCTCTCTCCCTTGGGTGTCTCACCTGCGTCTTGAGGATTATCCTCTTCATAGGAGATGGCCATATCATCGTCCTCTTCCTCTGGCAGCTGCTCTTCTGGGGCATCCTCAGCTTTCTCTGGGAGAGGCTCAGCCTGGGCCAGCAGGGCCAGCAGGAAGAGGGCAGCGAGGAAGGTGAGGGTCCGCATGGCTGTGAGTCACTAGAGGACGAGAGAGCAAGATCCCAGCATGTGGAGAGTGAGGACTCTGCCTGTATTTATGAGTCAGTTTGGAGAAGGCTTATCAAAACTTCAGAGGCGTTGGCTGCACCTTTGATCCGGAGGGCCACAGCTGCTGAGAACCTCGTGGTCCTTTGATGTTCTTGTGTTTCCTTTGTTTGATGCCTGCTTGGTAGAAGCTGATGGTGGTGTTTAGTACACTGTTATCTTTTTCTGCCTTCTATCTGCTTGAATATTGACATTTGTAATAAAAAAGAAATATTCAAAAGGAAAAGAAACTTGGAGAGTACCTTTCTCTTCATTATTTGGAATAGTTTGAAAATAATTTTTTCTTTAAATGTTTTGTAAGATATGGAAGTGAAAATATCCTCTGCTAGAGTTTTCATGGGTGGGAGGTTTTTAAGATTAATTCTTTTTGTTCAATCATTATTTGCCTGTTCAGATTTTAAAATCTTTTGGACACAATTTTGTAGGCTATTTGGCCTCGAAATTTGTCTGTTACTTGTCTGTTTCCAAAACCTTTGACATATAGTCTTTTTAAATAATTTGTCACAATCCTTATTGTTTCTATACTATCAGTGGTGATGTTTTTAAAAATTATTTTAAAAATATTTTTATTTTTAAGAGTATATAAAATCAAACAAAATAATAAAACAGTATGAAGCTAATATAAACAAAACAATGAAAGTGATACAAGACTTCCAAACACGACAGTAGGAAATCAACAATGGCTGCCATAATGCCTCTTGTTATCTTCAAATTTGCTGTCTAGACCATCAGAGCTAATAAAATCAAATAAAACAGAACAGAATAAGACCAATCAAAACAAAACAATGAAAGTGACTCAGGGCTTCAAAACAAGATAATAGGAAATGTACAACAGTTACCATAATATATCTTGTTATCTTTGAAATAGTTGCCCATGCCATCAAATATAGTAAAATCAAACCATACAAAACAGAATAAAACCATTCAAAACAACACAATGATAATGATACAGAACTTTAAAATAAGATAATAGGGAATTAACAATGGCTAACACCTTCCTTTTTTAGATGTCTGCTCCCCTTTCAGTTTCACAATATCTGTTGCACATTTGGATCCCACTAACTCCTTTAATACTAGGGAGACAACTTGATGTTCACCTGTGTGAGTCCAAATCATTTCACCCAAGAGCAGGAGCACAAGTTGCATCCATTTACCTAAAAGAACCATGTGATCATCCTTTTTTTTTTTTCTGTACTGGGGATTGAACTCATGATCTAGTGCTTGCCAAGCAGATGCTTATGCCACTGAGCTAAATCCACAGCCCCCATGATTACCCTTTTTTATAGATGAGTAGCTCCCTAGTGTATAAACATGCCATATCTTTCTTATCCATTCTGCTGGTGATGCACAAGCTACTCCTGTTTTTTTCTGGTTTCCTGTCGCATAAAGCATTGTGTTCTCTCCTTTGACTTTCAGTCTATCAATTCCCCTTTCAGTTAATGTGTTTCTTGTATACAGCATATTGATGGATCTTGTTTCTTGGTCCACTCTGCCTGTGTTTCATTTTAGTGGTGACTTGAGGCCATCTACATGAATAGTTACAGCCACTGTGCACTGGTAGATCCTTGCCACGCTTTTTTCCTGCCATTGGCTCCCTACTTTTCTCCTCCATTCAACTTCCTACCCCACTTGGTGATCGCCCTCTGCTGCTGTTCTTGGAACCGTGGCCCTCTTTATCTCTTTCTAGAATATGCTTCAGTACTCTTTGTAGGGTTGGTTTGGCGGTCATGATTTCCTTGAGTTGTGCTTTGTCATGGAAGTCTCTTATTTCTCCATTAATTTTGAAAGATAGTTTTGCAGGGTACATCAATCTGCGTTGGAAGTTTTTTTTTCTTTCAGGACTAGAATTACTTCACTCCAGGCTGTTTTTGACTTGATGGTTTGGGTTGAGAATTCTGTCATGATTTTAATAGGTTTTCCTTTATAGGTGATTTTTTTCTTTCTCTAACAACCTTTAATATTCTGCTCTTGCGCTGAATTTCTGGGATCATGATTATTATATTTATGGATGTAATTTATTTTGGTTCTGGCTAGTCGGAGTTCTATATGCTTCACTTATCTGTATTTCATTTTTCCCATGCTAAGTAAGTTCTCTGCTGCTACTTCTGCAAGTAGTCTCTTTGCATCATTTGTGTTGATGCCTCCTTTTTTTTTCTGACACCTATCAGTATTACATTATTTGTCTTTGCATCATCTTGCAGCAGTTGAATTGTTATTTCCTGGTTTCTTGTTATTTTTAAGAGATCTTTCCTTTCATGATCACTAGCCATGATCCTGTTTTCAAGGTCTGACATTCTATCTTTATTTTCTTTCAAGCAGCTTTTCTAGTTTTTGATGTAGTTTTTAATTTCCTGGATACCTCTTTGAGTCTGTTTCATGCATTCCAGTTCTTCTGCATATTGTTTATTCAAACTTTCCCTCATTCTCCTATGCTCTTATTTTTTTTATCTATGTCTTCTTTAGATACACTCAGCAAATGTTTTGTTATGTTTGTCATTTATTTTTTCCTGAGATAGTCTGATTTAATCTCTTTTATAGCCTGATGAAGTAGTTTCTTTACTTTAATTGCCATCATCCCAGAAATTTCAGGTGTGCAACTTCCACTTTCTTCCATGACCATGGACTTGTTCTGTTTGTGCTGGAGGCTAGAGATTGCCTTTTGCTCCTTCATCTTCTGGGTTCGTCTGGATGAGTGGGCTGTGGAGTCCCAGGCTCTTCCCATGTTGGCTCCCCTTCCACAGTGTACGAGGATAGGTCAGGTACCTGGGTTTTTCCTAACCCAAGTTCTTGGGGAGGCAGTGGGGTACAGGGTGTGCTTCTCCAGACACTCACAGCTTCTCCAGGCTTGGCTGGCTGGTTCTTTTGGTCAGCACTGGCTACAGGTCACTGAAAGCAATGGCAACCAGCAGGCTTGTAGGGACAGGGCTTGCTCTAATGTTTTATTTTATTGTCTTCTGTTGTATTTATTGTTTAATGCCTACTGTTATTTGCTTATACCATCTAAAACTACATCATTTTTTACTTCATAAATCCAACTCTGATTCATTGCTTTTATATATCTTAAATACATAAAATGTATACATTTGATACATTATTTGTGTAAAATACAAATGTATTTTATACATGTCCTTTCTTATTTTTATCATATTTTTTCTACCAATTTTTTTTGAATGGCAATTTTTAAAATTTTATTTTAAAGAGAATGAAACAAAAGAGGGCAGAACAGAGCAGATCAGAACAAGACAACATAGGCAACACAGTACTTTACGTTAAAACAACCAGACATTAACAGTAGCTATCACAATATCTCTTTCTCTGCTATAGTTGAGCATAGTTTCAAATACAATAATATCAAACATAACAAAATAGTATAAAACCATTCAAAGAGTGAGAGAATTACAGGGCATTCTGAACTGAATAACAGAGAATGATCAGTGGGTACTATTATATCTCATTTTTGATAAAAAATTTTTTTATACTATCACACATATTCAAATCCCAATAAGCACAATGTGATAGATAGAACCAATGGTAGTAGAAGAATAGAAGAATGGTAGGACTTCTAAGAAGGATAATATTAAATCAGCAGTAGCTGTCATGTTTTGTTTTCTTCAAAACAGCTGTTCATACCATCATGCATGATATAGTCAAACAAAACAGAATAAAACCATTCCAACTGATGAATGAAAACATTGAAAGGCTTCAAAGCTATGAGATTGGGACTCATGCTTACCATAAAATCTTATATACTCTTATCAACTCTCATACTAGGGAGACTATACGGTATTTACATATGTGAGTCTGGTTTATTTCGCTTATGAGTATGGCCTCAAGTCGTGTCCATTTATTTATAAATATTTCAACTTGGTCATTCTTTATAGCTGAGTAGTACTCCATTGTATAAAAATGCCACAACTTTTTATCCATTCCTCAGTTGATGGGCACTTAGGTTGTTTCCAAGATCTGGCTATTACAAATTGTGCTGCTATAAACATGGGAGTACATATATCACTGTGGTACGATGTTTTCAGATCTTCTGGGAATATGCCTAGAAGTGGGATAGCTGGGTCAAATGGGACTTCCAAACCCAGCTTTTTGAGGAATCTCCAGACTGACCTCCACAGTGGTTGCACCAGTCTACACTCCCAGCAACAGTGCAGAAGAGTTCCTTTTTCCCCACAGCCTCTGCAGCACTTGTTGTTGGTAGTGTTTTCTATCCTGGCCGTTCTTTCTGGGGTGAGATAGAATCTCAGTGTGGTTTTAATTTGCATTTCTCTAATGACTAATGATGATAAACATTTTTTCATATGTTTATTTGCCATTCATATTTGCTCATCTGAGAACTGTGTATTTATTTCAGATGCCCATTTTTGAACTGTGTCTTTGAATTTCGAGGGTCTGAGTTTTTTAAAATTCTTTATAAGTTTTCTACCAATTTTGATCTTAGCTGGTTCTTCCTTTGTAACTCTCTGATGTTATGATTGATTTCTTACTTGGCATCCTCCTACTTTTCTGTTGTTTTATAATCTATATTGAAGGAGATTCCATGAATGTTCAGAAATAAATGAATTCTTCCACTCTTGACAGGCTGGGAATTTCTCTATGTATGTGTTAAATGTGTTTGGTTAGTAACAGAGTGGAAATCAACTAAAATCAGTTGATTTTGGTTGGAGAGGTTCTGGATTAGTTGTCTATTTCTGAGTGAGTCTTTAATGATCTTTATTATCACTCTTTTGTAGTCTTTCTGAAAGTATATAATATTTGATTTGTAGTTTTGGGTTCTGTGATGGTGAGTGCATTTATATTGTCCACCATTAGATACTGTTGTAAAACTGACTTCTTTGTGATTATGTAGTCACATGCCTTGTTCTCTTGCAGCTTTTGGTTTAAAATTTACTTTATATAAAAGTTATTTTATATGAAATAGGAAAACTTATTCCTTGTTTCTTTTAGTTTCAATTTGTGTGGAACCCCCTTTCCCATAATTTCACTTAGACTCTCAATATGACCTTGCGTGTTTTCTATTTCTTTTTGAAATCTATTATCTTTTAATTGGTTAATTTCATAAATTTGCATCCACAGACATTGATTTACATAAAAATTATTCCTGGGATTTTGTTAGTAGTCTTCTTTTTTCTTTTGCAGTTTTTTTTTGTTGTCTTCATTTTGTAGTTTGGTGGTTTTCAGTAGAGGTCAGCACTGAAGGCTTCGTTTTTCAATTTTGCTCTACTTTTAACTTGATATTACTTTTGGGTATCTCTCAACAGTTTTCAGCAGTGTTATAAACTATTTTGGCTAGTAACCACTTAGCTTTGGTTGAATAAAAAACTGAAATTTACTCTGCATCCATTATATACATATCTTTTTCTTCCATTAGATTGTTGTATTTTATGTGTCCTTAACAACTGAGGTTCATGTATTTTTTGTGGTCTATTTACATGTTGAGCCTTTGTACAATGGATTTGAAAAAATGAGTACCACTATTAATACAATGGAACATTTTCAATTTGATTATAAATTTACCCCTTCCTTGAGGTTTTCTTTTTTCAAGTTAGTAATTATCTTTCCTTCACTTCCTGCTGAAGCACTCCCTTGAACATTTGTTACGAGGCCAGTCTAATTGTCAAGAAATCCATTGGATATCCCTCAAGTGCAAAACCCTTCATAGAAGAATAATAGCTTTGCTAGCAGTAGAATTTTGTGTGCAGTACATGGGTGCATATGAATGTGTGTGTGTTCTGTCTTTCAGCACTTTTAATGTATTATCTTGTTCTTTCCTAAACTATGAGGTTTCTGTTGAGAAATCTGCTACCAGTGAAATGCTTCTTCCCATGTATGTGAATTTATGCTTTTCTCTTGCTGATTTTAGAGTTTTCTTTAAGTTTCTATGGCTTAATTATAACATACCTTAATCAATCAGTGCTCACTGGGTAAACACCTTTAATACAAAATTTATAAATGATGTAAGGATTTTCAAGGTAGGCTGACAGTGGCCCTCAGCAGAGTCAGGAGTGGAAGGAGCACAAGGGCTGTCTGCACACTAGAAACCCAAAGGATCCGGTCAAAGGCAGGAAGCCTGGAGCCCACTGTAGAGTCTCATGTGAGTGCAAATCAGGAGGCCAAAAGGTGTTGGGTGGAGAGCTGGAGGGTCCGCACTGGAAAGCTGGACAGTATAGTAGACATCGCAGGAGAAGGTGATGACTGGAACGCCTCTGAGGAATCAGAAGGGAGTCTTCCTTCTTCATTCCCATGTTTATTCCATTCAGGATACAAGCCTACTGGTTGGGATATACTTCTCCTTTTTTCTGCCTTATGAGTCTGTTTCTAAGATCTAGTGTTCAAATCTTTCTCTTTCTTTTTTTTTTAAATTTTATTTAAAGAGAAAGAAAACAGAATAAAGGATAGCAACAATACAGAATTCCAAGGAAAAGAACAACAACAAAAAAACCTAAGAAATTATTACTTGACAAATTACATACTGACTTCTTGGAAATAGTTGTTCAAATTACAAAGTTAAAACATGTAAAGTAGACATTCAAACAGTGAGACTGTTAACAGTTCTGCTCCACGATCTGACAAAAAAAGCAATATGGTCATCAATCTTACCCACTCAAATATACATGCAATTATATCAAAAGGGTAAAATTAAGCACAACAAAACACAACAAAGCGGATCACAAGAAAGCAATGTAAGAGACATAAATTTCAAAACTAGACAATCAGAGATATTCACTCTCTATCATATTGACTCTTGTTTTCTTCCAAATAGTTGTCCATATTGTCATATACAGGGAATTCACATGAAACAACATAGTATGGAACTGATCTGAGCAGGACAAGGAGGGCATTTCAGGTCTTTAAGACCAGACAATAGTGTCTCTCATTCTCCTCAAAACAGCTGTCCATACCTTCATGTGTGTTGAACTGAAACAAAACAAAACAAGCTAAAATCACTTTGAACAAAGAATGATAGTTTTGCTGGATTTCACATCATGACATTATGGAATCAGCACTGGGTACTGTAGTGTCTCTTTTCTTCAAAGTAGTTGTAATACATATGTTATATAGTTGGTTCTTGTAAACTGTTTATAAGTGCTACACATGTATGAGTCTCTACATGTATATCTATCATTTCTGTATTAGAGGGAAAAATAAAACAAAGCAAGATAAAACAAAACAATTCCTAGAAAAGCATGAAGCAAAAAAGTCATTTAAAACCACAATACAAGGTGATCTACAATGGTTACCATGATGTCTCAATAAAAATGAAGCATTGGAGACATTATAAGACCCCAAAAGCAAGCAACAATCAAACCAGAGTGGGCATCCCAGTGAATCCTGCCATCTTTAGTGCAGCTGACCACACTCCCAGACCTGATGCTATCAATCACAACAGACCTAAACAAAATCAGTCAATACAAAGTAGCAATCTAATAAACCAGATTCAAATAAGATCAGTCACAACAAGACAGTATAAATTATAAAGGGCTTCAGATTAAGTTGATAGAAAACTAGGGATGATTACCATAATATGTCCTCCCATTTTTGGGATAGCTGACCATGTCCTCAAGTCCAGTGCAAGTAGACAAACTGGAACAGCACACAATCCATCCAAGCAGAGTGATGGGAACAATGCAAATTCCAAATCCTGCTACCCAATCAACAATATCCTCTGCCTCCCCCTTCCAGACAATTCCTCCCCCTTCACTCCCCCAGGGTGCACCGCTTGCCTTAGGTCCCACTGCCTCCCCATATAGAGCATCTCAATGGACCCCATCTCCCAATCCATTCTGCCTGTGCCTCCCCCCATCAACACTTCAATGCCATCTACACTAGAGATTACAGCCAATCTCCCCTGCCTCATCTCTGCTATTCCATTTCTCTGCCATTGGTTGTCTATTTTTCTGTTCCACTCCACCATCTGCCCCATTCACTGAGGCCTCTCTACCACTGTTCCTGAAATGCTTGAATTCTTTTTCTCTTTCTAAAATGTCCTTTAGTATTTTTTGTAGGGTTGGATTGGTGGTCACAAATTCTCCTAGTTCCTCTTTGTCATGGAAGCATCTTGTTTCTCCATTAATTTCTAGAGAGAGTTTTTCAGGATAAATCAATCTGGGCTGGAGGTTGTTCTCCTTCAGGGCTTGAATTACTTCACTCCAAGCTCTTCTTGACCTGATGGTCTATGTTGAAACATCTTCCATGATTTTGATGGGTTTTCCTTTATAGGTGATCTGTTTCTTTTCTCTGATGGCTTTTAATATTCTGTTCTTATATTGAATTTCTGCGATCTTGATTATTATGTGTCTAGGTGTAGCTCTGTTTTGGTTGTAGGTGGCTGGAGTTCTGTATGCTTCATACCTCTGCATATCATTTCCTTTTTCTATGCTTGGGAAATTTTCCTTAATGGTTTCTGTGAATAGCCTTTGCAGTTCCTCTGTTTTGACTCCTGCTTCTTCATTCACATGCTTTATTCTTAAGTTATAGATCCTCTTGTCGTCCTCTAGCCTTCCAATTGTTACTGCCTGCTCCCTTGTTATTTTTAAGAGATCTTCCCTTTCATGATCACACACTGCAAGCCTGTGTTCAATTTTTGGTAGTCTATCTTTGGTTTCTTTCAAGCAGTTTTGCCAGCTTCCTATGGAGTCCTTAGTTTCCTGATAATCTCTTTGAATCTGCTTCATGAATTCTAGGTTTGTCTTGTTTTCTTCCTTAAATGTTTCTCTCCTTTTGTGCTCCTGCATTTTTCTGTCTGTGTCTTCTTGAGAGGTGCCCAGCCTTTCTTTTATTAATCTACTTATCTCTTGTTTAATTTGAATTAATATTTAAGTTTTTATCCAGCTTATGCTGTGTTTGATGTTGCATATTTGCTGCCCTCAATCTCTTTTGTATTTACCTCTCCTGGATCAATGTTCTCAGGGTTGGGGGCTGGGTTTTTTTTCTTATTTCTCCCTCTCGTCATGTTTTTGGTTCCTTCCATACAAGTGTACAGTGTAATTCCCAGTCCCTTTTCTTTTTGGTTAAGGCTCCTCTGAAGCGTGCAGGCTAGGGGCTTCTGCCCTCTGGAGTCTGCTATCAGAGACTGAAGTTCAAGTAAGGGCAGTGTGCGCTGGCTCCTCCCCCCCGAGCCAGTCAACCTTTGCAGGCCATCACTGCATCCCTGTGTGCCGAGCTCAGGGAATTAATTTGTAGTGACCCACTGGGTCCTGACCAGGGGCACAGCCCAGTCCAAGCAGGTTCCACCAATCCACTTGGCGAGGGGAGCAACCAACTGAAGCCACTTCCTTATGAAGTTAGGGCTGTCCTGCCCAAATCCAACATGTCATCCAGTTGGTTGCCCCTTTCCCGCGGGAGGGTCTTATTCCCATCACTCACCACGTGTTGATGCTGGTCCCTGAGAACTGCTGGGCTCCCTGACCTCTGACCTCAGTGCAGCTGTGGTGAATTCACGGTGCCTCTGGGTGGGTCGAGTGCAGGGCTGGGTCTGGGCGAGCCATGCACAGGGCTGTTCAGTTCCATGCTCCGGCCGCTCAAGCCAGTTGCATCGGCGCAGTTCGGTTGTCAGGTCGGTCCTGGGCAGGAACTCAGGCAGCTCGAGGAGGGCGCTGTGCTTGCTGATCTTAGCTTCTCTAAAGGTAGTGCCAGGACCTCATATTCGAGCAGGTTTTTTCACTTTAGTTTCTTCCTGGGTTGAGAGAGTATATCTCTCTCTGTTTGAGTCTCTCCAGGGTGTTCTATTCTGGCATTTAAGCTGTCTCTCTCAGAGAGGGTCCCTCTCCTGCTACATACGGATCTGCCATCTTTGAAAACCTCTCTCTTTCTTGATTTTGTCTGATATTAAGCCATCTGTTATATTTTTTACCCCCCCCCCACTTTTTGTATCACAAATCAAAATCAGGTCCTTAGGCTTGCCAGGCAGGCACTTGGGCCACTGAACTATATCCCTGGCTTTATTATTATTATTTTTTATTCATTGAATTCTCTGTTCTACAATTACTTTTTTCTTTTGTTTTAAAAATTCATCATCGAGATCACAGATTGTCTTTCTGATTTTGGTGAATCATTTGTGTTATTTTGTTTCTCATTTAGTTTTCCAGGAGACAATTTTAAGGTAATTTGTAAAGTTTTATTTCTTTAGTATCTGTAATGTGAAAATTATCTGGGTATGTAATATGGCTTATATTTGAACTGACCTGGTTTTGGTAATTTTTATTGACACCAAGATGCAATGATATCAAAGTAAGACTGGCATGTGCTTGAAATTGGCACTGACCACTGTGATGAGAGAGAGCTGCAAAAAAGAGTCATGTGTTCACCTGGTAATCAGTGAACTGATGGGACCTGGACCATTTCTGGATGGGAAAGAGTTAAGGACAGAGTCTGGAATTTTAACAGGAATAGAGGGCTGTGGGAACAAAGGACTGGGGCTCTGGGTGACGGTGTCTGTGGGAGCAGTCATGTGAAAAAGCTGGAAAGCCACAGTGAGATGATGTAGGATGTGATCCTAGACACTGGATATGAGAGCAAGTCCACCTGATGTGAAGATCAGTCTTATGATCAGGGTGGTGTATGAACAGAACAGAGCATGTGGAGTCCCTGGACTTGAGGGGCCAAGGACTGAGCATGTACCTGGAGGGTCCAGGTGGCCCTGTGAGAGCGGTGCCATCTGCAGAACCGGAGCTGAGTTCTCTCCCGGGCCCTTGCTGGAAGCATTTGACCCTCCTGGAAACTTGCTAGAGACACAAATCCTTGGGTCCCCACTGAGCTCTACACAGTCAGACCCTCTGTGATGAGATCACAGCACTTTTGCTTTAATGAGCCCTCCTCTGGACCAGAACACACTTGATACTTGGGGCACAATGACTCGGGACACAGGTTTTTTCTCCCAGGCCCTCAGAAAAACAAGGGGCATGGAGCTTTCTCTGAAAAGTCCACTGTTGAGTTTCCTACAGAGTGGGGAATGTCCACACTGTATCCATTCCCAGAAGTCCTCATTTCATTTTTTTCAATTTGGCGTTAGTTTTCCCAGTCTTAGGTGTTCTGATCAGCGGGGAAAATTTCTATCAAAATGTGCTCTGTTGTCCTGACAAGTTATAGCTGTCCATGTCACTACTTCCATGTGCATGGGAAAGGCAGTGCTAATGCCCCTCCTGGACACCCTGCCCTAGAGCTCTCACTCACATATCCTGGTGGGTCCAAGAAGGACTCATACTTTGACAGACACATGAGACATTACTTAAAGGCTAAGTCAGGAATTATGTGTTCAGGCTTGCAAACTAAGGAATCCTAGCTTATAAAACAGTTATCCACGGTACCACAAAGAATCCATGTGACCTGAGATAAGTAGTTATAATGATTAGCACCTCAGAGGTTTGCTAGTCTTTGTATGATAGCTTATCAGGTAGTGACAGACATAAGTAAAGAGAGGGAACATGTGGGAGATGTGAAAGCCCTTAGGCCAGTAGAACGTATGAGAGTTTTGAGGTCAATAGAGAAATCTCATGTGGCTGCCTTTCATCTCTCCCCACTTCTCCCTCCCCCATCCTCACATACATACAACCCCAAAGTGCCATTGCTTTCCTGATGGTCACGCAATTCTCACATACTGCTCTCAGGAAAGAAGCATAAACACATGAAGACTCTTGCAGCCTCATTACATGTAGGAGTCCTGTCACTTCCCTCATGGATGAGAACCCGATCTTAGCTCAAATTCCTAGTGCTGTGTTCTTAGGAAAACATTCAGAGATCATCACATTTTTTTTCAGAAGACTACAGGATATCAAAATTGCATTGTAGGGGACTGATGCCCAGAACAGTGTGCTCCTACTAGAAACCCATTGTAAAACTGCAAAACAAGACCCCATTTATTTTACATTTGAGGAAATGCGTTTGTATGCGGGTACAGATCCAGCAGTTTGGAGCTATCACTCGAATACTGTGCTCTGAGTATAAATTTTCCTTGGGGTGTATGGCATTGGGGTGCTGAGCCGCGTCAACACAGCACATTGTAGCAGGGGTTCCAAGAAGGTTCTAGTAATACTGAAATGACATTGGAAAGGCACTTGAGATCACCAAGACCCTAAATGCACAGAAAACGTTAAAGCAGGAAGGACACAAAGAGGAGGTACCTTGAGCTTGGAACTGTAAGATCAGGTTCCAGAATGGAGCCCTCTTGTCTGTGTTTGGCAGGAGCCAGTCCAGACGCATTGTTTCTGTAAAGCAAAAGTAACCACAAGCCAGACTGAATCAGCATTCTGAAGGATTGAGTCTCCTCCTTCCCTCCACCGGGAAGGACTTTGAAACCGAAAGGTTAGCCTGCATCTGCTTCTGCAGCTATCACGGGAAGGACAGCTACAAGTTAAAGTCACAGTTTCCTGGTTTTGGTGTTAGCAGATGCTGGAGTGGTCTTTAGATGCTGATGTGAAAACACAGTTTTAGAGACAGTCTAGAGTATAGTCAATCAGGAGAGATATTTTCTTCAAAATAGTTTTGTTTTGTTGATCTGTTTTATATTCTGAGAAAAAAAGCATGGCTATGTGCTTACTTTACTTAATCTACCAATAAGGAAATAACTGGCCTGTATCCACTGCTGGGAAAACAGGATTAGAATCTGTACTTGGAAAGTTTCACATTTTGCTTATTGTGAACCTGGAGATTTCCATGCTAGAGTGACAACCTGACTCAGGTCACCAGCCCAACAGAGTAACATTGCATTGGTGGCAATTGCAGGAGCCCAGAGAAGACTGCCTGTCCTTCCTGGCCCAAGTACCTACCTACTTCATTGTCCACACGAGTGGAAGATATGGTCCACCTTTGTGTCTTCCCAACAAACTCATTCTGTCTTCGCTGGGGTCCCTGCTGTGTTCCCACATCACAAGGTGATCACAGTTGAGGGTCCAGAATCCTGTCCTATCTGTATTTCATAGACTTGGAGAACCTTGTTCATTTACTCACTTAGGGGTTGAAACCCTCCTCAGAGTCAGAATGCAGGGGTTAATGGAAACAGAAGGGCAGATTTTTCTCTCTGGATGTCTTGGCAGTGTGTGTGTGTGTGTGTGTGTGTGTGCGCGCGTGCATGTGTGTGTGTGCGCGCGTGCATGTGTGTGTGTGTGTGTGTGTGTGTGTGTGTGTGTGTGTGTATGTGTATGATGCTGGTGGTCATAGCTATGTCTGAGCCCATCAAATGGTTTCGGTGAAGTGTGTTGAATTTTCTCTCTTGAAACACTGACCTTTGTCCTGCACACTGTATTTTATCTGTCTCTGTACAATCTTTTGGGAAATTCTCCTGGTGACCAAAAAGTTAAGTGCAGCATCTATAGATTGATATGGTTTCTTCTTTTGTAGACTTCTGCTATGGAATCCTGGAAACACTTGAAATACAGTAGATACAATGAGTCTTTCTTAAAAATTGAAGGTTTAAACTCATACTTTGATAGTTATTTGAGGAAACTGGGGAATGAGTGTCCAAGTGCCAGTCAGAATCTCAAGAGGGAATAGTGTTCAGACAGTGGGAAGAATCATACTGTGTTGCTTACTTTTCTCTCCTTGCTGGGACAGAACACCCAACCCCAAAATGAAGGAAGGAAAGGGTTATTTAGCTCACTGCGGAGGTTTCAGCACATAATCAGCTGGTTCCAAGGCAGGGTGGCATGGCCACTTCAAGGTGGCAGCCTGCAAAAGCAGCCAGAGCAAAAAAGGGGGAAACCAGCCGTTTCTCTCTTGTATTGTGTGCCAGCTCCCCCCACCCTGGGTGTCCACCCTGTGTCATCCCCACAAATTCATTCTGGGTGGGTACAGAACTCACAATGTCAATTCCAGTGCCAGACAATGAGCCAATCACAAACACTAGACTTGGTGGGTTTCAAGACTGCATGAGGTTTGTGGGGGACACTGAAACAAGCTGTAACACATACTAAATGTCACCAATATCGAACTGGCCCTTCAGAGACACAAGGTTTACAAATGATCCTGAGCTCTTGCATGGAAAGAAAGAAGTTCAAAAAAGATGTAAACCTTAAATGCTGTGCATGTTGGAGTGGAGATAGTGCAGGAGGGGGGTTGTGGCCAGCTCAGAGCAGTATCCGTGGATCTAAGGGCCCAGTACTGTCACTGTCTTTGGGTCAGATCCAGGCTACTACCTGCAAGCACTGTCACGTGTGATCCTTTAGAAATCAGAGGCTCACACCCTGAGACAACATGGGGACTCCTATTTGCATGCAGGGATTTCTCAGGCCTGTTCACTGTCCCTAAGAAACACTTCAAGGCTGAAATTCACAGGGAGTGTCAGGGTCTCAACAGTTTGAAGGCAACCCAGGTGTGTGCAAGTTGTAACACGCAGGAGGAGGGTTTCTGTCTGCATTTTGTGTTTGTGAAGATCAATTTTACTTATGTATCAAATCCTGCAGTCCTGGTTTTACTCCATAAAGAGTCAAATAGAGTGTGTGGGGTTCTAACCCTTGTTGTTGTATTCTTTATGTTTTTTTAAAATAATCATTCCATGTTGAATATTGTTTCAGTGGAGCTAATAAAATCCCTAGTCTAGAAGACAGAAGACTCCCCTTGGCCAGTTCAGTAAAACCCTGATACGTCATGAAGAGGTCACTGGCTTTTCTGACAAGTAATGACATTATAACTGTGTGGACGTATGGAGATGGGCCATAAGGGACAGCTGGTGTAATCTAAGTGAAGACGGAGTTAGCAGACAGGAGGCACAGGGATGAGCCTCGGGGGATCTTTCTTGTCACTAAGTGCTTTTGTTTAGAAGACATGTATTTAAAGTAAATAGTTCCGTCTGAGACACAGACCAAGCATCAAGAAACACCAACAGAGGACTTGCAGCAAGGAATTTATTTGAAATAGAGTAGGAACATTGAGATCAGGAGAGGGGTGACCAAGTGTTCTGTAGGCATCCGTGTCAATGCCGACCTCTTCTCCGTCCTGAATGACCTGGAGGTTCCAGATGTGTGCTCAGAATAGAAGCTTCTGCAGCTTCAGATCAAATTCCCTCCTGGTCCTGGGGACACAAAAATAACACTGAGTACTGAACACTGGGGTCGGCAGGTAAACAGAGCTTAGGGAGGTCCATGCTGAGTTGAATGTTTGTCACATTGGCACTGCTGCACCCAGCAATACAAGCAACACAGCTGTACCTGGGAATGGACACCCATGGCCAGTGCCGGTCACTCACAGGAATGGGGACCATGCCTCACCTGTCTGGACCCTGTCTAACTCTGTTCTGACCGAGCACGCATACATCTGAGCAGATGCACACACCTGACCCCAGTTTCTTCTTTTTGTATTAGTGTGTACGTGTTTGCAGCAGACCCTGAGGGTGTTTATCTTGTGGAAACAGTACATGTACACGATGCATCTCAGTTCTATTTTCCTCCCCTCCCCCTTCCACCTTCCCTGCTCCTTCTGACTCTTGGTCTCCTTCCCGTTTGAAAATGCTGTTTCCACTTTTTTCCAGTTATTTATTTATTTACATCCCATTTTCCTCTTTCCTGCTCCCTCCATCTTTTGCTCCCTTTCCCTCTTGAAAAAGATCTTTCTTCTTCCTATTATCTGTATTTTTTTGGCTCCTTATTTATATTTGTGGTTTCTGATATAAGAGAAACCATACAATATTTAAGTTTGTGTGTATGATTTATTTCATTTAATATTATGGTCTTAAGGTGCATTCACTTACTTCTGACTGCCTCAAGTTTGCCCCTCTTTATGCCAGAGTAGTACTCTGCTCTGTACAAGTACGTGTTTTCCTTATCCGTTCCTCTGCGGGTGGGAATATAGGCCATTCCCAAGGCCAGCTATTAAAACCGGGCTGCTGTAAACATGAGCATGCTGTAGTCTAGGTGTCCTGTGGCTCAGTGCAGCCAACCCTTTCCACAGTGGTGCCTGATTGAACTCTCTCTGGCGGTACAGCAGGCAGTGCGCTGGATTTCTTCTGGAAATCTGTCCTACTGCGAAGAAGAGTCTTTTGGGGATAAGACCCATGCTGTTTTGTTTAGTTTACCCCAGCTGTGGGCTTTCCATGGAGCTAGCATTGATGGCCCACCTAGTATTCCTCCCCAAAACAGCTGACTTGGAGGCTTACCTCTTCTCCAGGCCACTGGGCTTGCTTTCTAAGGGGTCGAAGACTTGGCCTGGGGTGCAGGGGGCGGGGCCACGGTCTGGGTAGGGGGCTCAGAGGGCGGGGCCACGGTCTGGGTAGGGGGCTCAGAGGACGGTGTCCAGGCCGTGGAGGGCGGGGTCGTAGTCCTGGCCTGAGTGCTGGTGGGCGAGTTTGTCCTGGTTCAGCCGTCCTTAGGAAGTGTCTTCTAATTTCTAAAAGATCCCCTAGTGGAGAAAAATACTCTCTGTAACTATTTACCCCCTGTGGTACACAAAGAAGTAGTCTGTACATCTGTGTATGTGGTAAGCATAGTGAATTTGAGAAAGAATCAAATATCTTTGGAAGAAGAACACCTTCCCATTTAGTTTGCTCACATCCCTCATTTTGTAGGTGAGGAAGTCAAGATTTGTAGGTGAGGAAGTTAAAAACAGTCAGCTAAGCGAGGCAGAGCTTCCTGGACCTGCTTCCACGGCCCAGCTCTGGACCCTCCTCTCTAGGGTCCATGCCTCCATTACCTTGGGTGTAATGCTCTTCGGAGCTGTCAGCCTCCTCGTGGGAGAAGGCATCGTGGTGGTGGTCCTCTTCCTCTGAGTGGTGCTCTTCTGAGCTGTCCCAAGCTCTCTTTGGGAGAGGCTCAGCCTGGGCCAGCAGGGCCAGCAGGAAGAGGGTAGCGAGGAGGGCGAGGGTCCGCATGGCTGGGGGTCACCGGAGGATGGGAGAGCAGGATCCCGTTGTGTGGGGAGCCAGGAATCCGCTGTATTTATGGGTGAGTCAGGGGAAGGCTGGGAGCCTGAGGGCAGAGTGAGGGAAGGTGTGCGTTTGATCTGGAGGGCTAGGGCTGCTGGTGTCCCTGAGATACTTTGATGTCCCTATGTTCTCTTTGATTATTGTTTGTTTGTCTGAAACTGACTGTGATTAGAAGGACGCCACTATCTTTTCCTGCATCCCATCTGCTTGAGTATTGACACGTTTATATTTAAAAAAAAAAGACAGAAAGTGGAGGAATCTTTCTTCTTCAATATTTGAAATAACTTCAAATAATATTATTAGTGTGTTTTAAAATAATTTGCTTAATTCAGCGGTGAAGCTCCCCATCCTGGTCTCTCATCTGTCACTAGACTTTTAAATACTGGGTAAGTTTCCTCACTCATTCTTCACACATCAGGTTCTCATTGCTTCTTCTTTTATTGTTTTTTAAGTTTGATTTTTACTAGTGCATGTTTGCAGAACATAGCAATTGTATCCCTTGTGGGATTTGGTGTATAAACATCCCTTAAGTCATTTTTATGCCCTTCCCTCACGTCCCTTCCCTTTCTCTCCATCTCCTAGTCTCCTTCCTTTTTGCGAAAGATCAACCTCCATGTTGCTTATTATGTAGCTGTTGTTTTGCTTTTTAATTTATATTTTGAGTTTCTTATCTAAGAGAAATTATGAGTTATGTGACATTTAAGCTTGTGTGTCTGATTCATTTTATTTACTCTTATGGTCCCAAGATGCATTCATTTTTCTAAATGACTCAAATTTATCCTTCTTTAATGTATACATTCTCATACTCTCATGATCCAATCTTTGTAGGCTGGTTGCATTTAGGTGTCAATTAACTTTTTACTTTGTTTTAAAAACTTTTGCCATGTTGTTCTTCCCAATATCTTCTTAGGTTCCTTAGTATTTCTGTAGTACCAGTTGCCAAATATCCTTTTGGTTTCTAATTTTGTTTTTTGTCTTTTCTCTTCTTTTTTTTCTTGGTTTGCCTGGCTAAAAGCAACTTGATTTTTATGTATTAAAAAGTCCAACTTTTTTGACATTTTCTTTATTCTTTTCACGTATTTCATATCCCATCTGATTTTTATTATTTTTTTCTCCTATCCAGCTTGGTTTTACTTTGTTTTTGCTCTGTAATTCCTTGTGGTAGCACTAGATTGCTGACTTAGTTCTTCCTGTTGTATAGAAGTACATTTATTCTCTCTTCTTCCATCAGAGAACAGATTTTGCTGCATCTCTTAAGGTTTGCTTGTTGTGTTTCCACTCTAATTTTTCCCAAGGAATTGGTCAAGTTCCTTTTTAATTTCACTGATGAACCACCTTCTCATTCAATTATGATTTGCTCCTTTTCTGTGCATAAGAATATTTACCAAGTTCTTGTTAGTGGTTTTATTGCAACTTGTACTTTTGTTACAGCTATTCAAAACATATACTTCTCATGATTTAAATTATAAAACTATTTTAAGATCTGCCTATTCATCTGTCATACAGTGTAAACTGGAGAAAATTTGTGTGCTGTTCAGAAGCAACTGTAGTCTCCCACTGTTGGAGACCTGTGGAAAGTTCTCTAAACACATGGTGAATCTCTTTCATCTACACTGCAGTGTAAATCATTAATTTCTCAGTTGAATTTTTAGTTGATTTTTTGTCTAGATAATATGTATGTTTTTGAAAGTGTGATTTTGAAGTTCTGTGCTATATTCTACTGTAGTCCATGCCCCTCTATGTCTATTACTATTTGATTTACATATTTGGATTCTCTGGAATGGAGTGCATTTATATTTTCAATAACTATGTCCTGTGGCAGCATTGATAACTTTATGATTTTATAGTTGCTTTCTTTGTCATTTTACACTTTTTGATTTACAGTTTATTTTATCTGAAACAAATGAAGTTACTCCTCATTTCTTTTGGTTTTCATCTCCATGGAACACTCTTCTCTGTCATTTCACTTTCAGTCTCTGTCATCTTTATGTGGGAAGTGGATTTCTTGTAGGCAGCATACAGTAGTAGTATGTTTCCTCTTTAAAAATCTATTCAGTGGGGCCAGGGATTTAGCTCAGGGGCACGAGCACTTGCCTGGCAAGTACTGCCTGGCAAGGTCATGAGTTTTACCCCTGGTACCAAAAAAACAAAAAACAAAAAACAAACAAACAAAAAATCCATTCAGTGAGCCTACATCTTTCAGTTAAATGATTTCATCCATTTACAGCTATGGTTATTATTGATAAATAAGAACTTACTCCTGGCATTTCACTAGTAGTCTTCTGGTTATTTGACATTGTTCTTTTTCTGTTTTCTTTTCTTCTTCTTCACTTTGTGGTTTTCAGTAGTGATTGGCATTAATTCCATTGTTTTACATTGTAGTGTTTCTGCTGTACTTTTTTGCTTTCTTATTACTGATGGGCTTGTGCAGAAAATTTTAGAAATAGTATACGATTTCAGATTTTTTACTACTTAACTTTGGCTTGACACAAAAGCTCTGAAGTTTTCTTTCCACTTATCTTTCATAATTTTCTTGCTTTCTTTTAGAACCCCACATTTTGTGTGTTCCTTAACAACTCAGGCAGATACAATTATCATGATCTATTTCCACTTTGAGGTTTCCTACTAGAGATTTGAAAGTGTGTATACCACCATTAATGTGACAGAGTATTTTGAATTCGATTATGAATTTACATCTTCACTGAGATTATCTTTCATGTTAGTGACTATCTTTGTTTAATGTTTGGCCGAAGCATTTCTTAGCAGGCCGACACAATGGCCATGAATTCCCTTTGCATTTTCTTGTATCGAATAGTCTTATTTCTTTTTTATTTCTGGATGATAGCCTTCCTGGGTGGAGTGTTCTTTGGTGGTAGTGTTTTTCTTTTTCTTTCAGCACTTTAAATACATCATCTGATTCTCTCCTAAACTGAAAAGTTTATGCTAAGAAGTCTGCCAATAATCTAATGTGACTGTTGGTAAATGTGACTTGCTGCTTGTAGGATTCCTTTTGTCTGCACTTGGATGGCTTCATTATACCTTAGAGAGGCACTTGGGGACCGTTCTCATGTGACTGAAGCTTCTCGGATGTGGATATCTTGGATACTCTCATGTTCTGAGATATTTCAGAGCTTCTTTTGTTTGAAAACCTCCTGTTTTTACTGGTGTTTTCATCTTATTAAACGTTGTTGCTGTAATATTTGTTTCTTTTAATGTGCCAGAAATTTCATTTACTTTCTTGCCTCTCTCTGGCCTTTTAATCATGTTTTTCTGACCTAGTTATTTTAAAAGTCTTAAAATTCTGAAATTTCTTTTTTTTTATCTAGTCTGTTGTTGAAGACCTTCCCCCGTGTTTTTAGTACGCGGGCTCGAACTCACAACCTCACGCTTGCCAGGGAGATGCTTATGCCACTGAACTGTATACCAGGTCCCCTTTGTTATTTTTTATTTAATTCAATCATTGAAATCTTGAGTCCAAACTTTCTGTTTGGCTCACTATTTAAATTCATTATTAATGTCATGAATTGCTTTTTCTAATTCTGTTCATTAGTATTCTTGTGCTTCTCACTGTGTTTCATTGAGGCCATTATTTGAATTCTTTTCAGGCAGTTTCTAATTCTCTGTTTATTTGATGTTTTGTACTTGAGAATTTTGCAATTAATTCAAAGTTTTTTCTTTTACCACAGTAGAATCAGAAGAGCAACCAAAAACCTAATGAACCTTTAAAATTCTCAAATATTTGAAAATCAAGCAACATTCAAAAAATCCAAGGCTATCATTGCAAGAAGTCAAAATAGACATCAGAATGTATCTTAGATATGTTAATAAAAAGGTACAATTTAACAAACTTCTAAGTAGCTGGTATAAGAGCATTTATAGTGTGTAGTTATAAATACGTATAGTGAACTAAAGACAAATCTTGAACCAATAATCTTAGTTTTCTACTAAATATGTGGTAAAACACTAAGCATTTAAAAAATGAAAGAAGCAAATCCTAAAACAGAGAGTAAAAAGCTATGAGAAAAAAAAATCAATGAAACCAAAAGCTGGGTGTTTGAAAACACTACAAAATTTACAGAAATTTTACATGAATTACAGCTCAAAACTGAGAAGTGACTGAAATCCCATTTACATGGTTCTTTTAAAAAGCCTCTAGAATAGTACTGCGATGAAATATATAAAAAATAACCTGCTAATAACTTAAGACAACCAGTAGATAATGTTTGAATCAAAAACTACCAAATGTTTCATAAGTAATTACTTAGCAGTAAAATCTTGGAGGAGAAAGACTTTTAACTTAAAATCCTACTCCCAAAGAAATGCCCATTCCTTGTGGCTTCAGTGTATTCTAGCACATTATTTCAAGAAGAATAAATACATTTCTTCAAAAAGAAATTAGTAGAAGAAAAAATATTTCCAGTATTGCATAAAGAGAATAGTAGTCTAAAATAAAAAGTAAAAAACAAAAACTGAAAGAGTAATAAGATCCAAAATGTACAATAGATATTGTGATAATGGAAGGCAAAGAAAGTAATGAAAAGGAAAGAACAATTGGGATAGGGGAAAGGAGAGAAGGCAGAAGGCAAAAGATTATATGTACATAGATATACGTACATATACAAGATAGCTATACTACTAATCTGTTAATTCATCCAAAAGAACAGCTTGTGATTCCATTATTTGATCATTTCTTTGTGCTTAAATCTTGTAACCTGAACAATAAGATAACAATATGCAATGCATTAATTAGTGTTAATTCCCTACTATTTTTTGAAATTCTGTATCATTTCTTTTTTTGTTTTTTTAAATAAAAAAATGTAAAATAAAACCTATCAATTGTTAAAAAGAAAGGCATCAAATAGGATATAAAACCACATTCTAATATTGTGGATGAATATAGATCCTCAAATTCCCAATAAAAATAGCAAACTGCATCTAACTGCATATAAAAAGAATAATAATCCAGGTGCAGTGGTGTGCACCTGTAATCCCAAACTGTGAAGGCCCAGGCAGAAGGATTGCAATTCTGAGCCCAACCCAGGCCACAAAATGACTTAGTGAGATGCTGTCTCAAACCAGAAACAAACACAAAAATGGGGCTTGGGATGTAACTCAGTGCAAAGATACTGGGTGCAGCCCCTGTTACTCCCCAAAGAAAGAAAGAAAGAAAGAAAGAAAGGAATACACATGCACACAAGTATACTGCAGTCAGGTGCAATGTATATGATAAAAATGAGGGTATTAAAACCAACAAGCGTTTTATTGCAGATTAATAAAATTAAAATAACTAAGTCCACCAACTGGCATCAATCAACACAGAAGAAGCAACGGGCAATTCAGCTGTTTCCTGATAAAACACTGAGAGAGAGGTGGCTTTAACTTCGTCAGTGTGACATGTGCGTGCCACAACCAGAGGCGCAGGTGTGCAGTGGTGGAAACAGCTGCGGCACCCTCGAGGCCAGTGCGGAGCTGGGGACATCTGTACTCACAAGTTCACTTCACAGTGCACGGCAGGCTCCACCTGGCCAGGGCTGCTGGGCGGGGCCAAGAAGTGAAACACCCCCAGCTGGAAAGAAAGGAGTCAAAGGATTGCTATTTGAAGAGGGCACATCATTTTACGTAGAAAATTTCAAAGGATCAGTCACCAACTAAAAAAAGGAACAGATGAGTTTGATACTGCTGAAGGAAAAAAGATCAAGGCACCAACACTGACATTTTATACACTATGCCAATGAATCAACTATCAAGTTAAAAAATTCTGACTACAACAACACTGAAAAGAACAACAGACTAATGGTTAATTTAAAAATGCAGCACTCATTCCAGAAAGGTATAAGACACTATTGAAAAAGATTTTAAGATTTGCAAGTAGATGGAAAACATCTTATATTTTTGCATTGGAAAATTTAATATCATGATGAGAATTCTGCCAAATTAATCTCGAGGCAAATCAGTTCCTTTCAGAATCTCAGCTGCTGTCTTTGTAGAAAACTGAAAAACTGATTTTTAAACTTATTTGGAATTTCTGGAAACACAGGCTATTTAATAGCTTATGATGAAAAAAAAATTGGCTGTATTTTGAAATTTAGCACACAGTGTGGCAAGCCTCACAGTGAGATACTAGCATATAGATGAGTACAGGGACCATAGAATAAATCTAACAGCCCAAAAATAAAGGAGTGTGCTTACGGTGAACTGGTTTGCTTTAAGAATACTAATACTCCTCCACGGGAAAGAGAAGTCTTCCAAAACAGTGGTTTCTGGTCAAGTAAATAGCCAATAACAGCAGAGCGAAGTTGGATTCTAGCTTGCAGCCTATGTGAAATTCATCTCCAATGGATCAGAGACTTGAACGTCAGACTTTAGACTACAATTCATTGAAGAAGAACCTTATGTTAAACACTGACTTCTTGTACCTGATAATCAGTTCCAAGATAGAATTCCAAGTCATGAACAACAGAGGAAAATATAAATGTACCAACAGAATTATAAGCTGCTGCATTTTGAAGGATGTTACCAGAAAGTTACTGAGTGCAGTGACCACTGTTCATGATTCCAGGGTCTCCAAAGGCCTCCTGAGGCAGGGTAGGGCAAGTTCCATTTCAGCTTGAGCAACTTGGTAAGACCTTGTGTCAGACTAAAACCAAAGGACTCAGGATCTAATTCAGTGGGCTCAATCCTCAGTATCAGAAGACAAAACAGAAAAGAAAGAGAGAAGAAAATGACTGGACAACTCAAAAGGGTGGAAAAAGTCTAGAAATCATATATCTGATGTGACATATATCTAGAATAAACATAGATCCCCTAATTTGATAGTAATAAGAAAATAAACTTCATTAAGTATTGGCAAATGATCTCAAAATAATTTTTTCAAGGAAAATATTGAGAGGGTCAATTAGCATGTGAAAATATGCTTGAAATCATCATTTAGTAGGAAAATGCAAATCAAAAGAGTTACTTCACATTCATCACCAGCATAGCTAGAATCAAAAGTGTAACGGTAAATGTTGGTGAAGACGTAGAAATACTGGACCCGTGCACTGCAGCTAGGAAGGGAAGAAGTTCGTGGGGTAACAGGAGGCTTCTTAATCTGTTAGAGATAGCTGTACCCTGTGAGTTTTGCCTCAAGAAATGGGCATTAAAATAGGAAAGCAAAAAGCAAAAAAGATATGATGACAGATACAATTAAATCAAGGAATAGATACCAACTACATTTCCCTTCAACGTGGGTGGTCTACAAATAGTTAAGGCCCAAAGATAATGTGAATTATCTCTGACTGCTCAGGAATCAAGCTGTTAGTATATGATCTTGACCAGGACAGTTGCAGAGGTATTTGTTCTAAAATTTTCCATGAAAAATTGATTTATGCAACATGTTGACCTGTTTTTTCTATGTTTCTAGAGTTTCACATTATTAATAAGGCCTCTTTTTTGTAACAGTTTTTTAAAAAAAAATAACCCTTGATTTTAAGTACCTGTGCTGTATGATATTGGTAGGGCTTTGGTACATTTTTACAGTTGGACTTATCACCAGTTATAAAATGGCTTTCTGTCTCTACAGTTCAAAAATTAATCACATGATTTCTCAAAGAGATTTTCTAGAATCGAGAATATGTGATGTCATTTTATTCTCTTCGGAGGTTGGGGAACCAAGTGTAACCTATGGAAAATTTCTGGGTAGAGCAAAGAACCCAATGCACTTGATTCAGGTGGGCTTTAGCTTTAGACTTTCCTTGGCAAGAGAGTGATTGTGACAGCAGTGTGAAATTGGCTTCTTGGCATTAGACATTCACGCGGGTGGATAATAGGATGGAACCTGGAGCAGCTACGAAGACTGGACAGTGAATGGGAAGAGTGGGGCTCGTGGGAACCGCTTTACAGTGGCGCTGCGGAGGGAGAGGGCTTGAGACTGGTGAGGGGGTGCAGGACGCTAGGGTTTTCTCGCGAGAGCAACCCCCGGCCACAGAAGACTGCGGTTGTGAACGAGGCTGAGTGTGGGAGTGCAAAGGAGAGCGAGGAGGGCCCCTGTCACTGAGAGGTAAGGGAAGAGCGGTGTACTTTCAGGTCCAGGCGGCTCCGTGAGAACAGTGTTATTTCCAGGACCACAGCAAGTGACTCTAGCTGGACCTGTGCAGAACCACGGGCGCCACCTGTGCTCGTACTAGAAACACAAATCCTGCGGCTGCCCCGGAGCTCCTGCCCCAGACCCGTGTGGCAGGGCCCCGCCACTGTGCTTTCACAAGACCTGCTTAGAGCTGGAAATCACTGGGTACTCGGACCCCAACACTCACGTCACGCGTGCCTTTTCTCAGGTCCTCATAGAAGTGGAGGACAAACAGCTTTGTCTGAAATGCCATGGATGAGACCCATACACCCGGAAAGAGCCTTGGCTTCTGTGGTCCTTCCCAGAGCCCGGTCATTGGATCGCAGGGGCTCACTATGGACTAGTGACTTTGTTTTGTGTTTGTTTGAACTGGCTATTAATTTACACAAGCTGAATTGGCCTGTAACCCCAGGCAAAGGTTCTAATTAAGGTTGTCTGCTCTGAATTTTTTTTATATTGAAGTGTTATAGTTGTCCATGTAACTTGTCTCACGCGTTCCTGGGAAAGTTCGTGATTATCTGGAGATCCTGCCCCAGAGCTATCACTCACAGGACCTGATATAACCAAGTGGACATATACTTCTGTGTGTTTATCAGTTTTTATCTAAAGGGAAATTCTGTAGTTTATCTTGGAACTAAGATATTGTATTCTAGAAATAGTACATTGTGCACAGCAGCCCACATAGCCATTTACAAATATTTATACAGATAAATACTGATAAGCATTTACACAGGAAGGCTTATCACTTTTGCATAATAACCTATGGAATAAAAGTAGGTACCAAGTAAATAGATGGAACGTGCAGTACCAGATAAAGTTCTGGATCTGTGGAACATCAGAGTCCCCTTGAACTCACTGTGATCTTCCTGCCGCATGGAGTCTTTATGAGCATATACAAGTTTCCTGTGACTCCACCTTTATCCCTGCTTCTCTTCTTTCCCCCTGTATATATGCAAAGCTGACATCTAAACCCAATTTTGAAAGGTCATTTCTCTGTGACCCTGCTTTTCCTAAACAAGTAAAATACAAGATAAGTGTATATTCCCCTTTTTAAGCCATCATGGCATTGTCCTCCTATGATTTATAAAGACTGCTATGAGCTGTCTGAGCCATACCGACCTTCTATTTGTTTCCTGCCATTCTTCGTTCACCCCAGTGTCTACTCTCATACGTAACTGTGAGCAATGACCAGGCAAATAGATTCCACTGAACTGTGATCTGCCGAGGCCAGCGGTTGAATATTCTCTTCTTTGTAGCACTGTTTTTTCCTAATGAAGCATCCTCAGTCATAAAACAGCCCTATAGACAGCTTGGGCAGAGGTTGCTACAGTAGCATGTCTTGGCCAGAGCAGGTGGCAGTGCTGCCTTTGAGAATCAAGTCTGCTTCTCAGCGAGAAACACTGTGTAGCAGGCAGGGAGTCTAACAGGTTAGAGATGACCATCAAGTTCTGGTGCCTGAGAACCACCCATTGCAAGTTTTTTTTCCCAGGGAGGTGTTTTAAGGAAAGAAATCTGAGTTTCCTTAGAACAGGCTGGAATTCGTGAGCTTATGGACACCTTCAGATCACCAATATGGCCCCAATTTCATAAAAATAAGCACAATACCTTGTTTCTTCAGAATTTAGGTGATTTTTAGAGTCCTTTTGTTTTTAATAAAGCTCAAATAATATTTTCACACATTCAAGGAATAACTTTTTTCATCATTTATGTTTATTTTTCATTAGACATTTTCATTCTCTTATACGGACAACTTTTTAAAATTGGAAGTTTATCAAAGAGATTAATGTTTCCCTGTACAACTGTTGTTTAAATTTGTGTTGAGATTAATGATGGGGACTTTTAGCTTCCTTCCTCTGGAATAATATTCTGTATGATTCTTGAAGAAGTCATAGTCAAGGCCCTGGACCAAAAGAGATCAGGGGAAAGAAAAGGAGAGAGGATTCTTATAGGTGCAGTTAGGTAGAGGGTAACAGCAAAAGGAGGGGAGTTTGGTGCCCCATGGAGGGTCCCCCTTAGCCGAGGGCTTGGTTGGTGTTTCCCTCCTCAAGCCTCCATCCTTCGCTTGCAGTCCTGGCCCTGCTCTTCTGGGTGTGAGCCCAAATTGATGGTGGGGGCAGTGGTCGAATGCCTCATCTCTCTTGTTGAACCTTTGATGGCTCTGGTGTTTCTCTAAGTGGATGTCAGTTCTCTATAAGAGGGTATTCCTCAGTTGTTTCTCTATAAGTGGATATTTCTCACTTGTTGAAATTTCTTAAAGAATGGAAACAATGAAGACACATATATGTATATATAAAATTAGTTATTTTAGGTTGTTGGATTATATATATAATATAATATATTGTATTCCTGTTTTGAACTATAACCGCTTGGGCCTGGCCTTTACTGGCTCATTTCTATCAGCATTGCTATCTTTGGAACTCTTGTTCCAACATCCTAAGCTTTCTTCAAATCTTTTCAAACGCCTTCTGCAAACAGGTTCCAAATGCTTTTAAACTATGTGGTCATGTGTAGTCATAAACAATTACTCCACTTCTGCAGTACTAATTGACTGTATTTAATAGTTTTCCACTGGAGTACATAACCCAATACCCACAAATCAAAGAAGAGAAGTATAACTTGACCTATGGTTTGTTAGCTGGTTAGTCCAGGGAGGATCTCCAAGCTTTTCTTTCGCTTGTAGCTCTGAGGGAGGAGCACCACGACAGAAGGGCGTGGGGGGCAACAATGATTAATTCATAGCATGTGGGAAGTAAAGCGGGGGATGGTGTTTGAGAGGAGGGGACCCAGTTCGTGCTTTCTTGGCCCACACAGACATACCCAGAAGTGTGCTTTACTAATTTCCTAGGTGACTTCCAAAGCCAATTCAGCTGACCTTCCACTGAGGGCCGCAGTCCCAGCTTGCAGCCCTGTCTGAATTCCCTCCTGATCCTTGTTTCAACCTCCCAGTCATGTGGTGATGCCTCTGAACAATACGTCATGGAAGAGCCACTGATTACGTCCTAGGCCCATCTTGCTGAGCAGTGCCCATGCGGGGAGTGGAAAAGTGCATGTGGGATCATGTGTGTTGTTTCAGGGCACTGAGCTATAGGGTCAAGCTAGCAGGTATACAGGGCATTTTCTCAGACTTGGAAAGAGGTTGGATTTGTGCCTTTATCCTTGAAACAGATTTTACTTCTTCCAGCATTGTCTTGGTTGCTTTTCTTTCATTGCTGAGACAAAATACCCAATGCCCAAAATTAGGGAAGGAAAGGTTTATCTAGCTCACCATTTGTGGAGGTTTAAGTCTGTAATCAGCTGGCTCCAAGGCAGGGTGGCTGGCACAGGGGCAATACTTTAAGACAGCAGAAGACAGCAAAGCAACAAGAGCAAAAAGGGAGGAGAGCAAGCCTCTTCTCCTCCCTTATATTGTAAGCAATTAGGAAATCTCCCTGCCTGTTGTAGTCAGGGGTTGCAAAGGGAACAATTGCATACAGGACACAGAATTTATAATATTATTTTATGGCAGTCACCCAGAGTTAAATACAAGAAAGTGCAGGAAATCTGTCCACAACATCTAGAAAATCCAGCTGAGGGCCTGGATCCCATAGCAGTGTCCTGCATGAGTCCAGCTGAAGACCTGGAGCCCATGACAGTGACTCATGCAAGTCTGTTTTATGGATCTGTGCTGGGAAGGCCCAAAGGTCAGCAATGGAAGCTAAAAAGTCTATACCAGTGGGGTAAAAGATCTGTGCCAGTGGGTTGAGGGTTCTATACTGGAGCCAAGAAGTGACACTCAAAATTAAGGACCGGGGCTCCCCAGTAAAATACCACAGCCATCCTGAGAGACAATGAGGTCTTGAACTCCTCTGTTGATGGACCACCAAGTACATATCTGGGAGCCAGCCTGACACACTTCTGGAGATTAAAACAGCACACATCTTCCCCTCCAGAGCCAGGAAGTGATGCTCAATGTACGGAGCAGAACCGCAGCCACTCTCAGCAACAAGGTCCCGAGCTCCTCCAACGACAATGGCCAAATTCATGTCAGGGAAGCCAGCATGACAAGCTCCTCCAGGAGAACCAACAGGTCCAAGCAGTAACACTTAGGAGAACCCACAATGCCAGCCCTCTTTCTCTCCATATCTCTTTTTTTGTGTTGGCAACTTTCCTCAAGTGGCCATTGACACTCAGCACCATGCTGATTGAACTCAGCTGGTATTAAATTGACCACCAATTTTTAATCCATAACACTGTCTAATCCATAACTCCTCTTGTACAGGCTCAGGATGTTTACAAAGTGAGGATCTTGCCCCTGCTGGTCACTCAGATGATCTTCTAAACTTCTCAAACTGACAGAATGTATCAACCCCAACAAGCCTATTACTGAAACAGGTTTGAATAATCTATTTCCCATGCATAAGACAGCACACATTGTGTTTGAGTGACATAAGATTCTGGGCTTTTTGGAGTATTTGATGGAAATTTCTCTCCTGTTTTTAGTCCAAACTCCTCCAGTGATGATGCATGTAACACAGCTGCGATTGAATTCTCTGCCTCGAGGTCGTATGTGGCCTGGGAGGTCACCAGAGCAACGGGAAAGGCAGTCAGTATTCTTTCCAGGACCTGAAATACTAGGCCATGCCAAGTTGTCCCAGCTTAATTTTTCCATTGCCAAAATTCCTTGCATTCACTGTTCATTGTAGGGTTTGCTCCCCTATGAGAATCTAGTGAATGCCAAAATAAATCAATAAAAAGAAAAACAAGAAAAGGTGACAGTAATAATTTCACTTATTTCTTTTGTTCTTGGATGAAAGTCTTTCAGAAGCCAGGGCTCCTCCTTAAAATCCCCAGGCATGGGAATGTGGATGTGGCCTTTACTACCTGTAGTTACCAGGATTTGAATCCAAGATCACAAGTAGTACATATGGTAGAGCTGAAAACTACCAAAGGCATAGCACATGGCGGGGTCTTCCATGGCGCAAGGCAGGAAACAGATCAGATTCCAGCTGTTCCTGTGCACCCAGCATCAGGTGCTCAGGAGACTAAGGCTCAGGGGTGGTGAGCACCACCTTACTGTGCTGATTATCAGGGAAGCTGAAGAGCTGAGAGGGTTGGAAGGAGACTGAGGGCAGGGATGGGAGCTGGGGAGCTGGTGTTCAGAGAGGAAGGAGTCCAGGATATGTAAAGTCAGGCTGCGACCAGGGACGTAGTGCTGGGGAGGGAAGGGAGTTACTGTCATCTGTGGGTGAAGTGGTACACCTACAGATCACCTTAGTCCTGAGAGCTGTTCCCCAGAGACTGGGAATGGGGTGCAGGCATTGTGTGTTGAAGTAAATAAAATTATAAAGGCCAATAAAAGTGAAGAAGAATTTATCCAGCACGTTGGCAAAGATGAAAAATACCAAATATAGACTACATGACACAGAGACTTTATGACTGTGTTCCCCACCCTTTTGGGCACCATGAACGACTTTCGCTTTTCCATGGATGAAGCGGGGGTGTTGTGAGGATGGTTTGGGGTGACTCAGAGGAGTTCACAGTGAGATTCCTCACATGCACTGCTCATTATAGGGCTTGCTCCCCTATGAGAATCTAGTGCTGCCTCTGAGCTGACCTTGATGGAATCAGGTGGTAAGGAGAGCAGTGAACACCACTACATGCTGAAGGAGCCATGCCTACTGTCCCATACTCACCTCTTGCCGTTTGGCCAGGTTTGGCCTGGTTCTAGTACTGCTCTGTGACTCAGGGTTTGGGGACCACTGCTTTACACTGCAAAAGGAAGCTGTGTATTACAGGGAGCTGTTGATGCTGGAGATTAATCACGTGTGGGGCTAAAGCAAGACCAGCCCTGAAAACACAGAGTGCTCAAAACGAGCTGTCATGGTTTATGTCGGTGGCCCCCAGGCCTCATGTATTTGCATTGTGCATTTGTGATTGGTTCATTGTCTAGTGCTTGGATTGGTGGTGTCAGTGCTACACCCTCCTAGGGGTGGAGCCAGGAAGTGATGTAATGGCAGGAAGAAGGTGTGTCTCTCTCTTGCTGGTTTCCACCTTGCAGTTTGGAGCTGCCATGAACTGCGACCCCGCCATGCCACCCTGCTTTGGAGCCAACTGAGTATAGACTGAAACCTCCAACTGAGTATAGACTGAAACTGTAAGAAATAAACCTTTCCTTTCCCAAGTTTGGGCACCAGGTATTCTGTCTCAGTAACAAGTAAAAAGTAACTAAGACACGAGCCACATAAACAAGCTGTTCCAGCACCAAGATGGCAAGAGGCCCAGGCCAGTGGGGCAAGTTGCTAGACAGTGGGGTTGAAATTGACATTCTTCTTTGGAGGTAAATAAAGGCCTACAGTGGTTGAGCAGTATTTTTCCTCCTGTCAGGAAGATAAGGACTCCACTTGACCCCAGCTTTGTCTCTTCTTTGTTTTGTCATCCTGTCACCATCCTTCCCCCAGGGAACATCTAGAGCTATAACCGGCCACTAGAGTGCATGAAGTTCTCCTTGTCAGGAGAGGTCAGGCATCCAGAGCCGATGAGGAAAGGAGGGAAAGGATGTGAAAGCTGTACATTTGAGAGATAACGATACTCCCATGCACATTGCAGCTTTATTTTCAATAGCCAGGCTATGCCATCAATCTAGGTTTCCACCAATGTGATCATCTGTACGAAAAGAGAATGTGGACTATATACAAGCCAGAATAGTACTCAGCTAGAAAAAGACAAAGGCTTTCATATGCAGCTGTGATGGTCAACCCAGAAGATATCATATGAAGTAACCAAAGGCAGAAAGTCCACAAGCTCTCACTTATATACACAGTCTAAAAGAGTTGATCCCATTGAAGTAGAGAGTAGCAATTCGGGTCCTGGTCTAGAGCCCGACATGGGCAGACAGAGAAGAAAGGCTCATCACACATATAGAGCTACAGCTGAGGGGAAGGAGTCCTGGAATAGTATTGCATGGTAGCATGACTGCAGCCCTCAGTAGTGTATTGTACATTTTATCTAAGCTCGAAGGGAAAATTCTGATTCTCTCAGGGAATCAGAGAATCACTTCTCTCAGAGAAGTGTAGAGAGATTCAGTGTCTCTCTACACTTACATGATAGATGACTTGAGGGATACATTTGCTCATTACCCCAAATTAATTACCGTACAAAGTGAACACATATGTACACTTCAATATACATAATCTAAATTTGTAAAATTCTTTTGTTTCAACTCAAAAACCAAGTAGATAAACCAATATATTGTATTTTAAATGCAAGATTTCACCAGGAATTTTTGAGAGTGGGAAGGAAAACCTTATTCAGATGACAGCAGTGAGGATGGGAGTGGGCAACAGGGCCACAGGTTGAGGCCCACGGCACCAAAGCAGAGGGAGCTTGTGCAAGCCCTGAGGTGGGCTCGAGGCCCAGTGCTGCAGTGTGTCCATGGGGAGGCTGGTCACTGGAGTCAGTCCGTCTGTGGGTGGGAAGTGGACCCACTGAACTCAGACTTCTCCTATCCATAGGGGACTAAGTCAGTTACATTTCCGAGGGCTGGATCCATACCTCACTTCCTTTTTATTTCCTTGTCTTTTCACAACAGTAACTCATTTTCCCTAAATATATGAAATGTCTTGTTGCTCAGTATGTACATTGTTAGCATGCATGCATTTTTGCTTTTGCAAGTTTACTGGAGACTTCCAAGATGCCCTTTCTCTTTGGATTCTTTCCCATCTTCGTTGTTATGTTTGTCCCTAGAGTTACCATGGGCTACGGCTTAAATCAAATGTCACAGCTTCCACTGGATGAGGTGCTCCTGGTGTTCCTAATCCCACAGGTGGACGGGGTGTCCAGAGATGCCTGCTGGGAAAGCTGTCTCACCCTGTTAGCTCCCATTATCTCTTCCTCACCCCTGGTGGCTTTAGACCTGAGCTATCATGTGCCCGTGCTTACATCTCTACTTCTGTCTAAAGGGTTGCTGTACCCCTTTTTCTGCTTTATCCAGGTTGTCTATACATGTTGTGTCTTAGAGTAAGAATCACAATAAAATCTATGCTTTCCATATTTTTCTTTCATGTTATAGTTCTAATATCCATGATATCACATTGATCTGCTAGCAGATCTTTTTATTCATATTTTTATATTTTGGTGGCTGGGTATTTAGCTCAGTGGCATAAGCCCTGCCTGGCAAGCACAGGGTCATGAGTTTGATCCTCAGTACCAAAAAGCAAACAAAGAAAAATTGTATATTTTCTTATATTTAGGTGTATATGACATCAGTTGGCTCTTAACATGTAAATTGTCATAAAACAGATAGATATCTGCTGTAGGTGTGTAGTTTCCAATTTGAGGCATAGTAATATAAATTCATAAAGCTAAGTAGAGATGAAATAAATTGATTAACTTAATAAAAATAATATTTTCATCACAAACTCCATATTAAGGAGCTTTGGAAGCAGTAGGTGCAGTAATGAGCAAAGCATGGAGCTTTCATTCTAGTTACAGGAAGATTTGCTGTAGAAATTCTGTAATAAAATGTGTTTATGAGGGATTGCTTTTATTCTGTACTGAGAAACAAATAAAAATTTTGGATAAAGATCTACATGAAGAATGTGGTGCAATTTAAATTATGGAAATCAGGATTCAGCTCAGTGACAAAGTGACATTTGAGGAGACACCACAGTTCCACAGAGGGTACTGGGTGCATCTGGGTGAAGGATGGATGCTGGAAGCAGGAAGCTGGACTGGTCTCATTTCCGACGTAGGCGTAGGGATAACTACATGGACGACACAAAACCATGCCGTGGTCATCACAGGAACCTTGGGCACCAGCCTGACTCTCCCTGCCTGAATCCTGGTCTGAGACCTTCATCCTGTGCCCAAGGAGGAAGTGCTGGTGTGCGTGTGTGCTGGACACACAGATTTCCTCTGTCCTCTGTGGCTCCCTATGGAGGGTCACTGGTATGGGTGGGGACTGGGCCTCATACGATCCTCATACAGACAGACTGATAGACAGACAGATCTTCTGATGCTGAGACTCTCTTCAGAGTCTCAGTAGAAGGGCCACTGGAAAAGAAGTTGCTGGCTTGCTGGAGTCTTGGGTTTATGTTTGGAGTTAGTGCTCATGGCTGTGTTTGAGCCTAGTATTCCAGTGTTCTAGTCTCAAAAGGTAAGTAGTCCTAAGTCAGTCTGCCTTTCCCTGAAAACAGTAGGCTCTCTGTCACCCTATGACCTCTTGCCACACTGCCTGTGTCCAGAGCTATAAGACCTGGCATGTGGAATTGGACATTCTTTTTCTGCACACGTGCTATGGAGACACACACAGGAAGTTGTTGAATCAGCACCAGCACTGGGGTCTCAGGCCCATGCAGGTTTCATTGCATGCTGATGTGATCTCGCATGAGGTATGTGAAAGACATGCAGTTTTCAGCCTCTGGGAAGGGAAAAGCCAGCTACACTCCACCCCTCAAAAGTGTAGGACTGGCCCTTCAGAGATGGGGGCTACACTGGACGTGCCCTATTGGGAAAGAAGAGGAAAATTCCCTGAAAGTTGCTGCCCTCAGAGCCTTATTGTCAGTGGGGACAGCCTTGGCCCCAGGGCAGTAGGCAGGGCTGCGGCCACACCATCCATACTATGAGGCTGGGTGGGTATAGATGCTGCTGTCCTTTCCGGAGCCCCAGGTCCCTGCCTGCAGCCTCTGAGCTGCCCCACATCCTGAGTGTGAGACCCTCACCAGCCTGAGCATTGACAGGAAGCCTGGACATCTGGGGTCACAGAATTTAATACCTTCTCTTCTGCCCAGGAAGTTATTGAAGCTGTGTTTCCCAGCTGGCATCAGTGTTTCAGGAGGTTAAGAGAAAGCAAGAGGGTGCGTGCTGTGAAGTGTGAATGAGGAATTGTGCACCTGTATTTTGTGACTTTGAAAATCAACTTTAGTGGTACAAAAGTCGCCTTAACAAAGGTGAGTAGAAGCTATTGCTGATGAGTATCTCAGTGAGGTGATCTGCTGTTCTTCCCACTCACTGCCGTCTTTGCTAAAGCAATTCTAATGGGACTTGAGGTTGTTTCTGTGCAGGGGGCAAAACTCAAGGTTAAGTGCGAAATGTATGGTTTTGCTCCTTTCGGTAAATCATCAACACATTGGAAAAAGACAGTTATTTTTTAAAAGATGTTAAAGCATTACACTTTATAAATTTTACTTCAGAATTGATTGCTTGTGTCATGGGAAGGGCCTTTCAGTGTCAATCAATGGAGGAAGAGTCAAAAGGAGTTATTGCTCCAGCTGTGAGCAGCCTTGCTTTATTTCTACTACTCTCTTTGTTCTTGAATTCTGGGGTCATTCTGAAATTCTTAGTATTTGGTGCCAAGAGTTTGTGTAGAAGAGTGTCATTAAGAGTGTGTTAGTTTCATATCAGCGTGGTCAGGTAACTGCATAGGAAAATGGAAAGTAACCAACACAGAGCAATTCCAAGCAATTTATTGAAGAAAAAAAAGGAAGACATAGGTAAGAGAAAACATAAGTTCTCTTCTAGACCTCAAAGCAGGCTATAATTTTTGTTTTTCCCAGGATGGTTAGTGGCAACACAATCTGTAGATTTGATTCCAGTATGGGCAGAATCCTAGGGTGAGTTCTCAACAAAAGCATTGTAGTCTGCAAAGGCAGCGCCGGCGAGCACCTGCACCTGGGGATAGAGAGACCAGAGGGCTGAAGTCCTGGGACAGCCCTGATGGAAAGCACGTCCTGAGCAGGGACCTGCTGCGTGGTGTGGCTTCCTTGGCTTAATGCACCATGGAGAACTGAGTGAAGAGCCTCAGACACAGGGGTAAACACACAAGATTCTACCTGGGTAATGAGACCTGAGAGGACAGACCCATCTCGTGTGTCTCCACGTGCTCCTGCTCCTCCCCTACAGCGTATTGATGTGAACAACTCCTCACACTCATGTTCAGTTACTAAAGATCCTCCCAATAGACAGAAGGAAATATTCTCCCTATAGCTAAGTCTACATTCAGATGAGGATAGAACTAGCTTGCATGGCTCTTCGTGTGTTGACCCTAGTGATCTTCACTAGAAGGCC
>PVJX010005755.1:0-82712 GCA_004027295.1 Dolichotis patagonum
CCTTTGGACAAAGTGGAATGGTTTTTGGTATTTTACAGAAAATAAGACCCCTAAAAACCTGAACATAAGGGATTTTACACCACTTTCCTTTCCTTTGAAAAAAGAAAAAATACTGAAGAATTTAGACGTTTTAAACTGCCATTCTGTACCCATATCTCCTCATCCTCTGGTTACTGGAGTGTAATATTATTGCAATAGGAAAGACAAGGATGGAGGTGTGCCTGGGCCAGTTAGCTACCCACATGGAGCCTGTGGAGAAAAGAGAAGACTGCAGTCCTTCTGAAGTGATGCCCTGCAGAAGGATGCAAAGCTTCTGAATCCCTCAAACATCTTCCATGAGATTCAGTTGTACTATAAGACATCTCTGGCAAAACAAGCAGCACTAGTGCATTTTTTATTTTTCCCCTTGGACTCGTCCACCTGATTTGTCTGCACACTGCATAGTCCTAGGACCATTTCATGACCTTCAATAAATGTAGCTGCTTTTCTTCTATTATAAATTATATACCTATTTTGCTTGTCAGACACAAGAGTTTTCACTCTATATCAAATCCACCATACAGTAACACTTCTTTTTCCACCATAAATGAAATATACACTTGCTACTTTTTCAGTGGGTCTTGTCCAAATCTTTGGGACACTAAGGACTTGAAAGGAAAATCATGAAGTCGCCAATCTTCTACTACTGCAACAATTTCCTTTTATTCACTCATTCAATCTATTAATTCACATGAAACTCTTGCTTATTGCATAGCTATTTCAAATTAAAATCCATTCTAACCATGTTAATATTTTATCTTTATCCATTTTTTATCAACTATTCCTATTGTTCTATGTCTGTTTAAATTTCCCTTTTTTATAGGAGCACCAATAATACTGACCTACAGTATGCTCTTATGACCCCATTTTTATTTGATTACATCTATAAAAAGCTTATATTCAAATAGAATCAAATTCTCAGATCCAAATTTGTCAAGAGATACCAATGCATGTCTTTCCCTTGATTTTCTTCTTTTTTATTCTTTCTCTTTTTATCTCCTTTCCATGTTTCTTTGTTTTTTGTAAGTGATAGAGTCAGAATTCTTTCCATAATGATGTCCTAATATTATAGGAGATCAGGGTGTGGCAGAACTGGCTGAGGAAGAAGGCATGAATTGTCAATTACAAGATTCCAGAATACATGCATGGAACAGTTACCAAAAACTTGAACATGGACTTTCCAGGAGAAGTAGAAGAGATTTTCAATAGGATGTCCTAAATCTCATGTCAGCCTGAGATGTAAGACTCCCAGAACTTTCTCTTGGTTACAGGTATGTAGAAGTTCTACAGTTTCAACATCTGGATGGTATAAAAGGACACATATGCCAAAAAAGAACTCACTGCCATGAATTTCTTCATGACAATCCACTCTCCTTTCATTAGGGTGTTCTTTAACCTCGCCTTTTCCTTGTTTACTTGGCCTATGCTTGCTATATAGAGCCAGTTTCTCTCTTACTCTTCCCCTTTAACTTTGTCAAATAAATGTTGCTACTGCTTTTTGTTTGTTTCATTCAAGTCCTTGCCAAGAGAACAACAACCTGTAATTCAACTCCAGAATGAGAAATGAGCCAATGGGAACCTGGTAATGTTCCATTGGTGCGCCATTTTTAGAAGAAGCTGTCTGATAACATTTTGGATGTACCAAGGATATTTGGATAGTAACAATACTATCACCTGCTGCCAGTGAAGTAGTTAATTTTGTACAAACTGAGTTCATGGTTTTATGAAAATAGAAGAATGAAGTCACCAGACCAAAGGGGGAAGTTAGGAGAATTTTTATGAGAAATGTACTGAGTCCTTGACCTACGGATGAGTTTCCTTGCAGGACAATCCTATAAATTACTCATTTGTAATTCAACTAGATGAGACTTAGACAGTGCATCTGTGAAAGTTTGCAACTCGAATGTTCATAAGCCAGGAACTTAAGGTGTGGGATGAAAAAAGGCTCCTGCTTTCTCTAAAAAGCAAATCCAAAAAGTGGAATTTCCATGTGTCTCTCATTCCAGAAGTTTTTATGGATACATTGAACATGGAAATTGCTCTGTTGTTTCATTCCTACCTATCACATGGGGTTCTGTGAGTTTAAATTAGACAAATGAAGCTCAGGCTTTCGAATCAAGTTACTCATCATGTGAGGTTTAAAGGAAATTTGTATTTTAGAGAAGAAACTATTCTGTATTTTAGTTTCCTTAAAATATGGGAGCAAAAAATGGAGGGTCTGCAACTTATTTTAGTAAAGAACAGTCACTCCCTCTTCATTGGAGCTACATTCCATGTTGATCAAGGAAGTTATTTCTTGGCTCCATGTCCTCATACATCACCAATTCTTATTTGAATTGTTATCAAATATGTCTGATCACCCAAGTCTCAGGGCCTTTTGCTAGCTTTCTGCTTTTTTCACAAGCTAACTAAACAAACTGTTTTACACTGTTGCAAAAACTGAAGAAAATTGCCATTTACCTCCCAAGGAGAAGACATAGGAGACTGGAGTTAAGTCTCAAGTAAGTAATAAAACACTGGATTTCTGCATTTTACTATTCAGTCATAAGAAGTCCAGAAATATGTGAATGATGAAGAGAATGAAAGATAACGTAGCTACTTACAAATGAGCTACCATTTTTTTATCCTTGTCACTAAAAGGAAAAATGGCAAGAGAAATTCTTTAATTTTTGTCACTGTGGTTTTATCAACTATGAAAAATGACTAAGTTGCAGATTGAAATTTTGATTTTAAACTTGAAGTTAGGAAGGACTTGCAGGTTTTTTTTTTCTGTAAATTGCCTTACTATGGTAGATGAACATTCAAATGATAAAATGTATATTAAAAGTTTTGAAGCAATTTGCTTCATAGGAGACTCTAAATTGTATTCTAAGTCAATTAGCTGATGTTTAGGGACTAATTTATTTGTACCCATACTAGAATATGGTGTTTGCTCATTTAAAAGTAAAATATTATTGCTATTTGATAACACATATTACAGATATGTAAGATAGGTAGAAACTGATATACCACCAGAGTGACTGGGCCCACAAGGCACTCAACACAAAAAGGAAAACCATGAGGACTGTGGCTGGAGGTGAGTCTGGAGAAAGTCAGTCTCAATAGGCCTGCATGTCTATTTAGATATAAAAAGCAATTCGAGATAATATTGTAATTAATACCACCTGTTCCACTGTTCTCAGGCATCAGACACACAAGTGGGTGACCAGAACTCTGGTTTTCTAAGCCCCTTCCTCTCAAAAATGCCTTTGTTCTTCCTATATACGCTGCTGAGTGAGTCATGTCTCTATAGGGTCAATATTAGCTAAGTGGCTGTGTTTGAGAGTCTATAGGTTGGTTGTAGTTTGATCCACATTGTAGCCTCATTATGATTTTGCTGCATATATTATCATGACACAGAGCCTAGGTGACCACTCTCTCAGGACCCCTTCTGGCAGTTAGGAGCTCCTCTTCTCCTTCTTTGTAATAGCACTCTCTTAAAGTCTTCCTTTGATTTTCAACTTCATTCCTTGATGTTGTGAGATCAGGAGCTTGGCGCATATAGCATTTCACAGTTCAGAAGTTATATTTTCCATACCAGTATGAAAGAAAGTTCACCCAGTTTGCCGGGCAAGTACAGAAAGTCCTGTGTGTTTGTAGAGCTGACAGATGTGTTTGTTCAGCAAATACTATTTTGTTATTCTATCCCAGTCCCTGGTGATAGAGTACCAGAATCACATATTCTAACTTCCTGGAAGTGCAGTTCCATCAACAGGAATTTAAGCCAAATCAACATTTAAAGAGCATTTGGATGTGGATTTTTGTAGAAAGTATAAGGAAATAAGAATGCAGAGCAATGGACCCTTTTCTTGGAGTAAATTCAGTCATTGTGTCAACAAGAACCATTTACTGGCTTCAAACTGTCACGTTAATTTTCTCGTGAAATCTGGAGTTTTGATAGTATATTTATCTAGCTCAGAACCATAAAGACAAAAATTCTCATCCCAGCTTTTAGAGGAATGTGAAAATGAGACATCAATTAAAGCTGTAAGTACAGTGGAAAGCCAATGTGAACACAATCAATGAAGGCCAGAAAAACTAGTATTTCAGAGGAATGGGGTGATGCTTAGCACTCAATAAGAGCAGAAGCTAGTAGATAAAAATGCATGTTAGAATCATGTGTAAAATATTATCTATTAGGGATCATTTTGATCAGAATTGAAATATTAATGAAAATGTATGCTTAGTACGTTTACATATTTATTTGCAATACTGAATCTCAATATTTTGCCAGCTGTAGGGATAGAGATGCAGCTCAGTATTAGAGCAATTGCCTAGCCTGATGGAGCCTTGGATTCAGTTTCTAAGATCTCTCTCTCTCTCTCTCTCTCTCATGTGCGCACACACAAATACACACACACACACACACACACACACAAATTGAATCTAACCGAATGGTCTTGCCAACAAATGGAGTCCAAGGCTCTGTATAACTGTTGCTAACCTGTTAGATACTAGATGTGCCAGGATCCTCGACTCATACCATCAAGGACTCAAATCACAAAGCAGAAGAGGCGCTGGGGACCTCGGTTCACTTCACTTAAGGAATGAGTTGTAGGTTTTTTACCTAAATCACAGAAAAGTGTATGAGGGACTTCTAAGGAAGACATTTTGCTTTAAAATTTTATTAGTACATTTTTGCAATTCATGCAGTTTAGCATCCTCCCACAGAGTGGCTATATGTACATACTATAGATTTTAGTTTAATCCTCTCCTCCTCTCACCCTCCTTGGGTTCCTTTATCCCCTTTTTCATACTTGATGATATTATTTGTCTTAGCTCAAGTATGGAAAATAGTGTCTACATTATTCAGAGTTACTAGGTTTCTGTGCATGGTTCATCCTTATTCCCCGGATTTCCCCTTCCCCTCCTCCTCAGTCCTTGTCCTTGTCCCTTGGACCACTTCCCTATTGTAAGAGATCCATCCATTTGTCCCTTTCTATGCATTCTTTATCATTTTCTTTGTACTTTGCCTCATTCAAATGAGAGATACCAGCTTGTATTTTCCAGGTACATCCATTTTTTCTAAAATGTCTCGATTATTTCATTCTTTGTAGCTGAATAATATTCCATTATACATAAACACTGCATTTTCTTCAACTATTTGTCAGCTGATGGGTATGCAGCCTGCTTCCAGGATGTAGCTATTACAAATTATGCTGCTATAAACATTGGTATGTATATATCACTCTTGTATGATACTCAAAGTCTTTGAGGAAGACACTTAGCAGAGGAATAGCTGGTTCATACGGAATTTCTAATTTCAGTGCTTGGAGAAATCTCCATACTGACTTTCATAATGGCTGTACCATTTTGCCAACCTACAATGCAGGAGGGTTCTTTCCTCACCACAGTCACACCAGCATTTGTCATTCTTTGATTTCCTTATGATTGCCATTCTTTCTGCAGTAAGATGAAATCTTAGCATTGTTTTAATTTGTAATTCTCTAATGGCCAGAGATGTTGACCATATTTGTATTTCTACTACTTTGAAATATCTGTTTATTTTTCTAGCCTATTTCTTAATCAGGTTTTTAATTTTAGGTGTTTTAGCTTTTTTTGACCTCTTTGTGTATTCTAGACATTCGTCCTCTGTTTGAGTAGTACCTGGAAAAAGAGTTTTTCCCATTTTGTAAGTTGAGGAAAAAAATCTCATAACCCTGATTAAAGTATGAATTTAGAAAGGAGTACTTGCTTTCAAGAAATGAGGCCCTTTATCATCTGGGGCTGAATATATTTATGTATTCTTGGGGTAGAAAATTGGAACTTTTAAATCTAAGGTAAAAGAAAAGGTGAGTACAACTTACAGGTTAAAGGCAGCAAGATGCATAAGGGTGAAAGATCCATTTTACAAGTAATGGCGTGGGCTCAATCTAGGATATTTTTTAAATTTATAAATTTGAGAATAAGAAAATAGTCTGAAAGGAATAAAAGAATTTTACCTTGGCTGATTTTGTGCCCTGAAGCTACAGCTTTTATAAAAAGATAATTTAAAAAAATAAAAATTATGCAAAATTTCAAAACAAAATAAGAAATTAACAATGGTTATTATATTGCATGTTGTCTTCAGAATAGTTGCTCAGATTATTAGTTATAGGCATGCAAAATTAATCAAACAATGTCATCACAAACTGTTCCTTTAATGAGCTAATACAATGAAAAGTACAAATATCTTAGTTACCATGTGTGTATGTATATGTGTATATATATTCATAATCTCCCCTTCATTCTTTTCTGCTTTCCCCTATCCAGCTGTTCTTTCCTTTTGAGCTGAGTTTCTTTCCCTTTCACAATATCTATGGTAGCATTCAGATTTACTCTTTCAGTGTCTCACACTAGAGACAGAGTATGATGTTGGCACATCTGATTGATTTCACTTATGAATATGGTCTCAAGTTGTACCCATTTACCTAAAAGACATAGGCTTATCCTTCTTTATAACTAAGTAGTACTCCACTATGTAAAAGTGACACTTTTTTTTTATCCATTCCCCAGTTGATGGGCATTTGGGTTCTTTCCAAGTTGTAGCTATTACAAATTGTGCTACTATAATCATGGGTGCACATATATCACTATGGCATGATGTTTTCAATTCTTCTGGAAAAATACCAGGAGGAGGAATACCTGAGTCAAATAGAACCTATAATCCTAATATGTTAAGGTCTCTCCACACAGATTTCCACAGTGCTTATACCAGTCTAAAATTCCACCAACAGTGGAGAACAGAATAGGAGATACAGACGTAGCTTCAAACACAAACAGACACTTTATCTTTGAAAATGGGGCCAAACATGTTCACTGGAAGAAAGATAGCCTCTTTAATAAATGGTGTTTTCCCCAAGGCCCTGTCAGCATTTGTTCTTGGGTGATTTTTTGATGATAGCCATTCTTTTGGAGAGAGATGGAATCTCAGTTCTGTTTTAATTTTCATTTGTCAAATTATAAATGATGTTGAACATTTCTTTATGTATTTATTTGCCATTTGTGTTTTTTCATCTGAGAAGTATGTATTCATCCCAGATGGCAATTTTTGGATTTGAGGGATTTGATTTTTTAAAAATTGTTTATGTGTTCTAGATGTAAGTCTCTGTCTGAGGGACAGTTGGCTACATTGTTTCAGAATTTGTGGGATTTTTCATTCTTTTGGTGATTTATTTTGTGGTGCAAAACTTTTTAATGAGGTAAGAGCCTATTTGTTGATTATTTGAAGTAATCCCAGTGAAGTTGGGTTTTGTTCATTAAATCTCTACTTACCCCTATATCTTCAAATTTTCTACCTACTTTGTCTTCCAGTAGATTTAATGTTTCTGTTTTAAAATTGAGAGCTTTAATCCATTTTGACCTTAATTTAGTACACGGTGACAGGCACGGGTCTTGTTTCAATCTTCAGAATTCAGAAAGCCAGTTTTCCAACACCATTTATTAAAGAGGCTATCTTTCTTCCAGTGAACATGTTTGGCCCCATTTTCAAAGATAAGGTGGCTATATGTGTTTGAAGCAATGTCTGTGTCTCCTATTTTGTTCCATTGGCTCTCAGGTCTGTTTTGAAAATGCAGTTCTTTAACAAAATACAATTGTAAAATTAAGATTTTTCTTGTAACACATATTCATAATTTTAATCCTAATTTATATATATAATTAACAATTTTGAGATAGTTTTAATGTACTATTTGCATGTTATTGTATAAAAAGTGATTGTTACATTCAAGCAAACAGCTTGATCCATATACTTCTTTGTTGTTAATTATTTACTAGAGGTATAAAATGGAAAAATTTATTTAAAAAATTCAAAATAAAGAGTAATGACTTGTGAATTGATAATAAATTGTATTGCTTTGGCTAATTACATCAAAAAGGTGGTCAGAAGGAACCAATATTTTACTTATGTATATTACATGAGTATTACTGTATCTAATTATGAAATTTCAGGAGTAAAATTTACAAAAAAACAACAAAATAATCATATGAAAGATCATTGACTATGCAAGTTAAATTTAATTATTAATAAGCCTAAACATGTACCTGTGATTCGCTATTTGCATTAACCATATAAAGTATATTAAAGATCATTTTACTCAATACTGCATTCAGTAAATACGTGACACAGGCCCAGGGGTATAGCTCAGTGGCATAAGCACCTTCCTGGCAAGTACAAGGTCCTGAGTTTGACTCCCAGTACAAAAAAAAAAAGATAAAACATATAGGATATGTTTACATATATATTTATAAATGTGTGTATATATATATTTATATCCAATTAATAGGGGCATATATTTATGTATTTGCAAATAATTTAAATCATCTGAGTTCCAATACAGAAGTTAATTTTATATTGATCAAATGTGCATATATAAACCTATATATACACATATGGAGGGAGAGAAAGAATAAACGATCTGATTTCAAACAACGATGATGTTGAGAATTTTTGGCCTTCAGTCCCCCGCACTGGTTTTATCCGTAGTCTCTAAGGAAGGAGAATGATGCCGAATCCCTTAGTGACTATGACATCTTGAAAGAGCACAAGATTATAGTTTTAAAATGGTAATGAGTTAGTATTAAATTTGGGCACAATTTACACCGTTTCAGGTTTTGTCCTTCTTTCAATCTTTGTTTTGAAAAGGCTGCATCAGACTGTTAAGAGCTGATATTGTCAGCACAAATAAAAGTGACACCGAAGTGGTTTCTGAGAGATTGTGACAGAATGTGTGCCATGGAAACGATCTTTCAGCAACAAAATCATGGAAACTGGGAAATAGTACTTCTACTTCTCCTTTTCACTTAGACTTTAGTGAGCTTTTTTAAAAGCTGTTTTAATTTCCCCACCAAGAAAACTACAAAGATAAAAATAGAGACTACATTAATACTTTATTCTGTGTGAATTAGGAAACATCAGAAGCCTGAATCTTGGCTTTGAATGTTCACTCAGGAATAATCAGGATTGCACATTCACTTTAGGTAGAGAAAAATCTTGATCTAGAATGCGTGTGTTCCTTTCCCAAGGCCGTGTAGCTCCTGACTGACAGACACAGCCTCCAGGGATGTACAATTCTCTCTGCCCTTAGTCAGGACTCTCTTACATAAATTGTAACAAATACAGGAAATAAACACTAGTAAGAATGAACTACACTCATCTAACTTTCATTAATCTTAAGGACTTCATTGTAGAAAAGTCTCTTTAGAGATAATTTTGTTTACTGTAAAGCTTAAAATTCATAGTGATTAGAAGAAACAATTTCAAAATTCTAATGCATAACCTTTAAACAGACATCTGTTATAAAGCTATATATTGTTTTTTATGAAAAACAAAAAATAATTACATGTAAGAAGATTCTCAACCTGTTGATTAACGAAGGTATTTACCTCAAATTGTAGCTAGAAAAATACAACTTTGAATAATATATAAGGATGATGATGAACAGCACAAATATTTCTATAAATATGTTATTTTCTTAAGTACATTTGACTTTTACTTCATTTAATTTTTGAGCATGTAATACATTTTTTATATGAGCAATTGCCATCTGTTCAAAGAAAAAAATCTGGAATGCTCTTTTAGATTGTATAATTCTAAACAATTAGTTCCAGAATTACCTCTGGCACCTTTCTTCTAAAAAAAATTAACAACAAAAGAAACATGCTTCAGTTAGAACCAGAATTATCCTACAGATTAAAATGACTGTTTCAGGAAAAATTTAATGTATAGCATAGGGCACTATTATGGCTAATACACCAGTATTTAACATATTTCTATTCACTTTTTCAAAAAGTATTTCATGATTTAATGAAGAATTCTTATACTAAATTCTGAGTGGATGATGTGAGATTTAATTATGCAAATCTATACAAGTTTCTTTAGCATCTGTAGTTCCACCCTAATTTCATAAGCAGTAATCACATAAATAAAATGCACTAATATCTGTAAATTATTATTGTTTTGATGAAACAGTACATATTATTACCCTAAAAATGTGCAAGTTGACCTTTAGATATATTATGGGGGAAATTATTCCTGAAAAGATGACTTTTAATTGCACATTGGGAGAAAGAGAACCAATTAACCAACCCCTCATAGATGAGAAGGGTGAATGAACTGTGTGTCAGTCAGGAAGGACAAACCTGGACATGTGTTTCAACGTGTTTGTCTCCTCCACAGAAAACTCAGATGGTTGGTGTCCAGGGAGAATGTGGAGCGTATTGTACACAAAATTGAGGAGACTGGTGGGAGGCAGATATTCTATTATCTGTTAAATCCTGTTGGGAAACCATTGATTCATTCTTTGATTTTTTCAGTATATGTGGTAATATAAAAACATTTAAATACTACAAAAATGTCCTTAATGCAGGGTAAATAAAATAGTTTGAAAGACGCCAAAGTATTTGGAGACTAAGAACCTATGCTATACTCCAGGAATAATTTCATTATACTTTAAAGTTCAAGAAGAGAGTTTTGCAAGTAGAAATAAGTAGATGAGTTTAAAGAGTATTTAGGAGGATAAAGAATTAACTAGTGGTGATTAGGGAGTTGGTCGGAGAATGAAGTGAGGTAGAAAAGGATTTGGTTGGAAAATGAAAACTATAGGAAAAGTGTGATAATATAGATTCACATTCTGTAACCAGGTGCAATCAGATGTGTAAGTTGCTTTGGATAAATACAAGTAAAAGAAAAATATAACTGTTGACAGTGTAGCCTTGTTATTAAAATTGTGCATCTAAAACCTATGTAATGAAACTTTAATATGCACTCTCAGAAAATATTTTTATGTAAATAAGTGAAACATCCTTCAGTTTGAAATTATTGCTGATCTTCAATTTGCTGTTTAGAGACATACTAAAATTGAGAGTAAAAATTATAATCTAATTGAGACAAGACAAGCACTAACATCTGAATGGAATATTACCATATACTTACAGGTTAAAATACATGTTAAAATAAATAAAGCCCACCAGTTAAAATGAGATTTTACTGATTTGTTAGAAGCATCACATGATAATTCAATTTTTGTATATCTTTTTGCTTATACCCTGTTTCTGAGACTTTATCAGTAATTCAGTTTTGAATAATTCTTAATTATCATGCTATGAGAATTGACTTATATTTGAATCTTACAGTAAATGAACGTGTAAATGATATTTCTTAGATAAGTTTTCATCATTGTATAAATTATCACTTGTTCTTTCCATGCAACTTTAAAAAAAAGTCTCTGGAGAAAAGCATGTGGCATACCATGAACTTTAAACAAGAGTTCTTACCTTTGAGGCATTTACAGTCTATTAGAGCAAGACCACTATCAATTTTAAAGAGCCCAAGAGCATTACATGAAGAGCACAAGATTCAGGGTCAAGTACTAACCCACAAGAAAGAATAGTTCATTTTACTTGGAGGTGGATGTTAGAGTAGTAAAAGGGTCAAAATCAGAGCATTGGCTCTTCCGATAGAATTAAGGTTAAGCAGAGTTGATGGAAGAGATGCACTCTCTTAGAGACCCTTGACACCCTTCTCCTTTCTTCTAAATCATTTCAGACTTCCTCTGACTTCACTGTGCTCAGATAACTTTAGGTCTTTTTCACTAAGTAAATGGAAACTATGAGAAACAAATTTCACAGCAGTCCATCAGCAACCCAATTAAATCTACCTGACGTCTATCTGAATCTCTGTTCTGTGGGTTACACACTGTCACCATTAATACAAGCTTGATTTTCTTTCTGTGGCAAAAAATGATCACCCTTGGCTTTTTCTCTTTTCCTTTGAGAACATAACTTCAACATCTGTCTCCTCTTTCTCCTTCCCCTATCAGTATGATTTTTTCTATTGAATGACTTTCATAAACATATAACCTGACTACAATATTTCTTTATTTCAAAAAGTCTCTTCAAACTCTGAATCTTTTCAGATTAGTGTATAAACTTCATTGGATACACTTGTTGGAGAAATTATTTATTTTCAACTTGTCAAATCATTTATTTTCATGCCTTCTTCTTTTATGTTTTGCAGATACTTCATGAATGTTTCAGTTCTGTGACATCTTCCCAGTTTTGTCCAGAACTTTAATATATCTTTGCTGACAAATCTGGTAAAATATTTGAAGGCTTCATCTTCTTCACCAGTCACCAGTACTTGACAAAACTGGTCATGACCTAGGTGATTTGACCTTGTCTTTTGACTTTTAGAATAATTTATATATTCATGAGTCACGAACATTCCCCTTAATGCCAGAAAAGTCCTGTGCTTCCTCATTTACTTGTACTTGGATGTAGAGGAGATGAATCAATCTTTATAAAAATAGAACAAAATACTCATTATTTTTATTTTGAAAAAGAACACTTTTCATGGTACTCAAATCCGAGTGAAACTTAAGTGGGGGGAATTAGAAGAATGGAAAAGAAAAATATCTCATAAGCACATTTAACCTGTCGTGAGAGTGACAGCTTGTTACCTATCAAAGTTCCCACCTTAAATTTCATGACATTGGAGGGTAGGCATATGAATTTTGTGGAGATGTAAGTGCCCAGTATCTAGGATTTATATATAGAAAATTAATACGAATAATTATTGTTTGCCGAGGTAAACAGTTATAATTTTTCCATATTCTTTTTTAATATATAGATATTTCATTTAATTCAGTATTTTCTGGTACCAATGGATAATTTTTCGTGTGCTATGTGCTATTACATTATATTAACATAACTAGAATAAAAAATTAATAATGCAAAATATAGTTGACAGAGTAGAACCACCATTATACCAGTGCTGCCTAGAAAAATAAGTGTTGAATTAGACCATACAGTTAAATTCTATATTTAATAGAAATATACTGTGTAAGTGTATAAAACTTCAAAATTATCTTTATTATGGAGTTTGAAGCTATAACCAATAGGTAAATAAACATTTGTTTAAAATACCAACAGGGCAAGGGTGTTAATTTTTTTAAAAATGTATTTTTAATTCTTTGGTTCCTAAAACAGCATCAAAGAATAAAAATAAGTCTACTGCTTTCATTTATTCATGTGGTGAAAATTACAAAACTGTTTAAACACATTATACTAAGGATGAGCCTTGGTCTTTCACTGTATTTTTGTACATGGAGCACTAGAGTCTTTTGCTTAATGCTTCTGACTGCATTTACCAAAAATAATTGAGAAAATCTCCGCTGAATGCTGATGACGAGAGCCATCTGTTAGGTAGATCTTAGATTATGTTGAACCACTTGAATCTATATGTGGTGGGCAATAAAAAGTTAAAAGCAAAACTTTTTTTTAATTCCAATCTCACTCACCTCTACTCTAATGTCTTCTTTGTCCTGTCAAGTGGTTATAACTGAAATTTTGGATAGAGACGACCAGGAGTTGGGAACAAAAAGAAGTAATTTTTCTGGCTGAATGTGTTATCATCTTTTAATATCATATCTAATAATATTTTTTAAAATTTCAATATGGATTCATAGGAAAATAGATTATGTTCTTCATGTGTAAAAATTGAAGGAAATCATAGTGCCCCAAAAGTCAGATTATAAAGCAATCAAATTAAAAGATGAAGTGTTCATTTTGCAAAAGAGACTGCCAGAAAAAGAATCTTCAAAGATCAAAATAAAAGAGCCAGGAGGAAAAAAGAGAGCAAGGGTAGGTTTAGGTATTATCTTTTTCTTTGTCCAGTGGCAAACCAAAAGCTTAATGGAATTAATCATTTTTATACAATGGATCATTGGGAGAAAGCATTGCAAATGGAACCCTTTTAAAGCACACACAAAATGATGGCAAAAGTCAATAAAGAAACAGAAGAATAATTCCAACGATGAGGGACCAGAAATAAGTAAAAGGATTTTAAAAATCTGTAAGTTCATTTGTAAACTCCCCACTGAATATTGTGACTTAAATGGAATGCTATACATTTTAGTATTTTAATCATGAGAAATTACATATATATATATGTATATTATAGATGCATATGACTATAAGTTTAATTAATCTGTGATCTTTATAACACATTCTGTATTATTTTTCCTTAGCTTAAAGTATATATTTCAGTGAAAGTGAGGTAAACTGAATAAATCACTTCTGGTGTTTTTATTGTCTTTGTTTTTCTGGAATAAACAGTTCCTGAGAAATAATTTATTTTGTATTTGGAGAAATTTTGGCACTCAAAGTATGGATTAATAGACTGATAGATGTTTATGCTATTTGTTCTGTTAATTATACTATTTGTTCTGTTAATTATAAATTATTAATTTTGATTAGCTATTTTGTGCTTGTAAATTACAGGCTGTGAAATTTTATTATAAAATTCATTCTGCTGTTTGGAACTGTAACTTCAACACAAAGTGTGTGATTATATGTGATATAATTATGAGAATTCATGACAAAAATAATATCAGATGAAATCCTTAAGAGAATGTTAGATATTTTCATAATTGCCTTCAGATTATTTTGTTAAATACTGTTATGTGAAATATCTGCTGGGTTTATATAAAAATGACTGAATTGTTTGTCTTCTTAAATGCATACCTTAGGAATCATTACTTCAAAAATAATCAAAAAAGATTTTAAACCTCAAAGACCCTCTACCCATCAGTCAATCTCTGTCATCTCTGACTCTGAAATGTAATGAATGGACCAACCATTTATCCTTGAACTTTGACAAATACATCGCATGGGAAAAGAGTAAATTTATTTCAGTTTGATGTAGGGCAAATATGGCTATGGTCTTAATGATCAAAAGTAAGAATGCATATCTCTTAGATGTTGAAGCATACACTTACCTTTATGATAGCCCTAATTTTCTCTTTCTGCCAAGATGGTCTCACAGCATCACATAACTAAAAGGAAAATCAGCTTGTAATCATCCATACAACCATACAGTTTGATAGTTTTAAGATATGATGATTGTGTTTGATGGTTATATGTGTGGAGAGAGAATGAGCTGAATAAATAGAATCTCATAAAATTAATAGCACTTAAGATGTGTTAGGAAGAGTATAGTTTTGGCTGTTTTGTTTTGTTTTGTTTTGTTTTGTTTTTTGAGACAGGGTCTTGCTATGTATGCCATCCTGACCTCAAATTCATAGATATCCTCCTGTCTCAGTCTCCTAAAAGCTAGACTTACAGACATATGACACCACACCAGTAAGAATATACTCTTTTATGTGGTTTATATGAAGTACTAAACTCAATTGTACTTAAATTGATATAATCAAAATAAATTTATATGTTTGATGAATTATTGAATAAAACATGGATGACATGTCCACTCATATTACCAAAATCTAGAAACTATAATATAGTTAAGTAGTATGAGAACCTTTATTGAATATGAAGACCATGTTTTCTAAATCTGACAGTTACATTTTTTATTTATAGTACATCTTTGAGTGCTTATTTTATGAAGTACACTTTGAGAAATTCCATTCACCTGTTTTGAGACTTTCTTTTCTCCATTTTCCCACTTCTAACATTCTTCACTAATAATAGACAACACAAGGCATTAAATAGAAACTCAAGGTACTATCAGATATTCATCAAAATTGCATGAATTTACATTGATTTGCATTATTCTTCCTATATCTCAAAAACAGACAAGCAAAAACTCTTCCAACTGCCTTCTGAGTTCTTTGTCTCACTTTCTTAGAATTTACTTTCACCCTTAGTTCTTTGACATCTTTAGTCCTTTCAGTTGTCCTCAATATCATTTAAAAATGCTATTCTCTTCTAATGTGTTACTGTTGAAGTTACAACTGAAGACACAATAAGTTTGTTGCTGCATCTCAAACTGCCTTCATGGGAGCAGATCCTGCTATATTTTGGAAAAAAATCTCAGTCAAAAAAAAATCTGGAAGTGTATGAGTGCATTTATTTGTAAATATCAAATGTAGACTACAGAACCGAAAATTGAGTTATTTTATAATCATATCATATGACTGTGATTTTTTTATCTTCCCATTTTTTTCTACTTTTTATCTAGAGATAGAAAGGTTAGGAATAATAGCTACTTTGTTAGAAGACAAATAATTAAGTAACATGTTGGATAAAACTGCATTACAAATGAGGAATACAAATAAAACATTGACTAAGTACATTTGATATTTAAATAATTTTAAAGCTTCAATAATTGTACAGAAGCAATTATTTCAATATCTACATCTGAATGCAGGTCATGTAAGTATTTCAAAACCTATATCTAAATAAATTCATGCTTTGAGAATTTACACCTTTAGGCAATTTCAGAAGTTCTGTACTTATTTATGTCTGAGAGACTGTACCATTGTTTTACTACTATCCCTGAGTTTGTATGTGAGCACTATACTACCTATATTTTCATCTGTTTTCTCTAGTAATTTACCCTAGAAGATGTATTATTTACATTCTTGCAGTGCCGGCAGTGCAAGGGTAGTCTCAGTTCAAGGGTTGAATTCATGATATGCATTCTAATAATGATTCCTTTTAGGGATATGGCCAGGCTAGCTGCAGAGAGAGCTGAGTAATCATCGGTAGTGTGCATGATTAAGTGTTCAAACAAACATACCATCTGCTGTTTTGCTCCTATTTATATTTCTGACCTAAACTTTTTGCCAGTGGTAATAATGCTTACCTTTCAAACCCTTGAAACTTGTTCTATATAATGCTGAAAATTCATACAAAAAATTCAAAAAGTACTCACACTTCAGATTGTCTCTGGTATTGTAAAGCTGCACTACCAAGATTTACTGTAAGAAAAATTCACAATGTATTTCAAGTTGCCCCCTTTTGAACTGGCAAATTTACTGGGTGATCTTATTCTGGATCATAATAAGAAATGAACACAAATTATACCATTTCATTAACTGCAGTATAAATCACAACAAAAAAAATAGTCTCAAGGTAATTCAGTAAAGAAATGAGTTCATACAGATACTTAAATAACACAGGCTGACAAGTAGCAGAACCAATGACTGGATATCAAGATAGAATGTGATAAGCATAGAATATTTCACTTAAATGCTGTGAGGATGAAATTTGTCTAAGGACAAATTGCTCTTATTCTCTATTTGGAAGACTGGCTATTACATACAGGCAGAGAATATAGGTTCAATTCTTCCCTCAAAATGCATTTTCGTATTGTTAATTATACTTTTCTAATCAGAAAACACAATGTGAATTATTTTGTAACAAAGCAGGGGTCATAGTAAAATTAGGCTATAATAGAAAGTTTAAAAACTAATTTCATTACTTAAAAATTTTTCTTTTCAGCACTACATAAAGGTGGTTGTTACATTGGTTGGAAGCTGTGCACTCTGGAAACACAGCTCTTTCCTATAGGGCTTCCATATTCTCAGTTATATTTACTACTAGACAGAAGTTTATCTTCTGATCATTGAACTATATAACTAAATTATTAGTGGACTTTTTCCAACTTTAAACTAAAACAATTTCACACACATCCTCTTCTTATTTTGGTACCAAGGATAGAACTCACAGCCTTGAGCATGCCAGGTGCTTATGCTGCTGAACTGTATCCCTGGCTTGCTGTGATTTTTTTTAACCCCTTCTTAAGGAAAAAATATTTGGAATTCACTTTCAATAGGAGATGAACAAAACTACAGAAATCCCCTAATAAAATATTTTATCTAGTGTTTATACCTGCCATAGGAGACTACTCACCATTTTAATGTAAAAACTGAATCAAGCTATTTAATCTTGTATGTCCACTCATCTAAAAATGGAAGCAAAAATAATACCAGCCTTGTTGGTATATTAAACTAATTCATAGATTCAAGTAGCTTAGAATACTAATAAGCTCATAATACACATTCAAAAGGTAGAACTGAATAGCATCCACACTAGTATTAAACACCTGAGATGCGGTAAGGTTTTATTTTCCTTTTTTTTGCTTATTTACAATTCTTAATGGGCCTGGCATTTATCAGATAATAAGAATTTCTTGGATTAAAATATTTAAAGGTATTAGAGGATTCTTGTTTACCTATTGTTGATACAATGAGGCTAATAATTGTCAAAATACAGGTCAATGTCTGATATGCAAAGTATTTGTAAGTAATATGTCAATGGATATGACTGAATTTGAATGCTGAACCTGCCACTGTAAGGTTTATTTAGTCTCTTGTAGACAGTTTATCTGGTCAAGAACTAGGCATCAATGCAAGTATACTGTTCAGAGGTAATTATAGGATCAAGCAAGATTATATAGAAACAAAAAGTGTAAATAAAGATCAAAATATAAGAGATATTGTGAAATAGGAAGAAAATGTTCAAATATGAAGGGAAGCTAGGAAGAGGAGGAGGCAGAAAGTAAGCAAGGGAAAAGAAAAAAAGAGCAAAGAAGGAAAAAATGGAAACAAATCTTTTGTAAGTAAGGAGAGGAAGAGGGGTTGAATGGAAGGGAGGGGAATGGGAAAAAATCAAGGTTACATCGTGTATGGTACAAATTCCCTATGGTGAATGTCATAGTTATATATATATATACTTAAAAAATACCAATAAAAATTAATTAATTAAAAATGTGATATACAGAAAGTACTTAGCATGGTTCCTGGAAAGGTTAAAATATAAACACAGATATTATCATTATTTATCATATGAATGATTATTAAAAATGAAGTCTTCTATGCTGTAATTACATTAACATTTACTGGGACTATTTTTTCTTTTCTTGTTTTATCTTTCATTAACATTTAAAATGCTTGTTTCCTCAGTAGATGTTTCATACCATTTTATATTCCATCTGTTCTCACTAGTATAAGGCTGCAATGAATGCCAACTGGTGATTCATGTTAGTGATTTAGAGAAAGTGTTCTTTAGATATAAAATAAAGTAAATGACTTTCTCTGTGATAAATTATCATGTTTTCCTTCCTTAAAAGATATATTATTTAACAGAGGTGACATTAAGTAACCTCTCGGAAGAGTGATTTCCTCCAGATATCTTTTTCATTTAAATGAAGTTCTATTTTTTTTCTGTTTTATCTCTAAACTGCAATATCTCTCTCAGGCATTAGCTCTCTAACTCCATAAGCACCATTGCTAGAGAAGACTTTTTACACTTCTCACCATTTGATAATTCTCTCACTAATAAAAAAAGCAAACACACTTTGCCTAGGTTATCAATGCTTAGTCAGTTTGGTTTTTTTTAGTGTAGACAATTTATTTGCCAAGATTGCTGTCTATCATTAAATCTTCTCTCTTCAATACCATGTTGACTAGACTCTGACTTTTATGAGATAAGGTATTATAGTCTTCTCTACTGAAAGCAAGAGAAATTTATGACAGGTACCTATTCAGATCATCAACAAATGTACAGTAACTGAATCTAAAGTGTAGGTATATTCTGTGAGCTACAGAAGACTGCATAGCTGGAACTTGCCCTCTGTTCTCCTGGATCTAGACAAGAATAGGAGCTAGGCTGAATAATAAACATGCACAGTGTAAATTTGGTTTATTTACAGTCTGTATTCACAGATTCTAGCACAGTAATTGTGGAAATGAAGGAAACTGTGTGCATTTTACCCTGGATACTAATGGCACTAACTTGGGAAATTCCTGAACATCACTTCATTATCAGTAACTGTATTTAAAGACCATCTACTATCAAGAAATAGAAGTAATTTATTTTTAAAATGTAGGCTCTTCTTTCTCATATTTTCTATTGAAATAGTGCCAAGATACATAAAATATAAAACCCCACTAAATCATCAAAATATTACATTTAATGAAAATTTATTAACTCTCAGATTTTAAGAGTACAATCATTTGTATATTTCTATAGGTAAATTAACATTCAAGACTTACTGCTCCATATACTAAAGACTAATACTTCAAAATGACCTTTTATTCCTTCAGTACAATATTTAATCTTGGACTAAAAAATAATTGTTTGTTCATGGTTTGACCTTTAGAATGCTTTATAATGATCACCTATCCTATATTAGAAAAATTGTTTTGTTACATGTGCATCATTAGTCAGAATGTTATTACCATTAATAAAGAAGTCTATAATTCCACCCAGAAATTCATAATCAAGAAGAGGTTTCAAATTTCTGATAAAAATTTTGCCACTATTTTCTCACAAGATTATTCTTTGATTTATAACATCTATGGGAATTTATTAAGGTATATGGAACAAATCATAATCCTATACATATTTTGGCTATTTTGCTATCTGTCTTAAACTATAAGAAAGCTTACAAGGCTGAGCTTTTTGTAAAGAATTGAAACATAACACTTACTCAGCTTGCCCAAAATTCCCTTAGGAAACAAAACCCACATCATTTGGTCAGTTGAGTGATGAGCTGACTGAATAGCTACTAGGTATGTCTTAAACAAGTTTTAGTATAAATTATTATGTCACAGTTTGCTTCCAGGTTCGAGGAGAGATTCATATGGAATCTTCAGGGGATAAAATGAGCATGGATTTCTCTTCCTACCGGAATGAGCATGCATCCAACTGTTGCTCATGGCTAAGTGTGCTCAGTGTATGAGAGTGATAGGGAAATAGTTCAAAGAGGTTGTATGTGCTCCTTTTGAAATTATCTGTGTGCATGAATTATGAAAGTACTGTTTTTTCAGGTCTATTATGTGAATTTCAGCAATATGATTATGCAGAATCTTTTGGAATAATGCAAAGATGTGATCAAGTTTATTTTGTAACTGAAGTATCTTTTTTTGAATGCAAAAACTTCTTTCTTTTAGCTATGTTGAAAAATAATCGTAATCTTCATGCTTCTTTCATTTAAAATGTAAAATAGGAATAGTAGTATGCCACCATCAGAGTGTGTTCAAGAAGAAAAGTGTTTATAGAGAGATACAATGCCTGCTACATCAGTGGTATATAGAATCACTAGGTAATAAGACTTACGGAGTTGGATGGTATTAAACCATGATCTCATAACAGAAAAACCTGCTTCCTCTTTTCTCTTTGCCTTTCCAAATCAAGTTCCAATGCTTCTTTGATTTACTTTCTGTTTATCAGCATTATGCTATTGGTTGCTAAAATGTGCAGAGCAAATGACTGGCCTTTTCTTTTAGTTTCACTAAGATTGAAAACACAAAGGGAGAGGTACAGAGTGAGAAAGAGACAGAGAGATAGAGATAGTGGCACAGAGGCAAAGAGAGAGAGTGGGAGAGAGAGAGACAGAGACAGACAGAGACAGTGACAGAGAGTTCTATTGTTGCTTCCATATCTCTCTTGCAATGTCCTTCTCCCTGCAATGGGTATGGTATTAGACAAATTTCTCCACTATAGAGATTGACCACTCAATATTTACCTCCTTACTTTTGCTAAAATATGGGAGCAGAATCTTCTGTCATTGGTCATTGGATGCTTCCTTGTCCCTTGTCAAATCTTACCTGTGTCCACAATTTGATATGTAATCCCCATCACTGGTTAAACATATTGGCATAATAAGTACACTATCATTCCCTTTGGTTAATCACATACTAAAGTTTCAGTAAATGTTTCTTTGAGCCTAACTCAGGAGCTTCTGAAAAATCTCTATTCTGTAATCAAGAGGCACCTATTCATTTTTTGCTTGCTTAAGCTTATAAAGAAGCACAGAGAATGTCATGAAAAGTATTTTATTTATGAAAATTGACATATTTCTTGCTCTATTTTTCAGTATGCAGTAGAGAAAACGATTCTTCTGCAGCCTGTTTCTGTATGACGAGTCCATCCAAAGCTTAGTGACAGAAAGAAAAAAAAATCACTTGGCTCATCATTCCCTTTGTTGGCAACTGGACCTGGGTTCCAAGATTCTTCTCATATTGAAGAGATTGGAGGCTCGTTTCTTGTTAGAATGTGCAGCTGCTTCCAGGAGGCTGATCAGACTTGTTTATGGAGTGTCTTTCAGGGCAGAGGGAAAAGCTGCCAGTCCTCTTCAAGACTGGTCCAGAATTTCTGCATGCCCTTCCTTCCACGTATTAGTCCAGTGAAAAAAAAGTAGGCCAGATTCAAGATATAGATAAATAGATTTCAATTCTTGAGAGGAAGAGTTTTAAAGAATTTATTTCCATTATTTTTTAATCTACCATAGTTTCAAATCCCAAATCCAGGTGATGGTAGCTCCTAAAGAAACAAACATTCTACAAACAGATCATAGATGTCTGTAAAATAGTGATATTTAACTTAAATTTTGTTCATGAATAGATATTTGTTCAGGTCAAGAAAAAGTGACTTTTTCTTTTACTATCAACCAAGCAAAGCAGAAAGCAGTAGCAATACCTGTTTGGGAACTGTAACATGTACTTCCCCTGGACATGATTCTGGAGTTGGTTTGTAACATTTTGTGTGTAAAGTTTTAATATTTACCAAAATATCTCATGGCAATATTGTGAAGCAAGTATGGAACAACAAACAACAGTGTGACTACAAAAATCATGGTAGTGATGCCCTAGTTCCTGTACCCTGCTCATTTCTTACATTCCTCATAGAAGGCCCAAAAAATAGTAGCTGGAACTTTTTAATTTTCTGAAGTTGCAAGTAAAACACAGGTACATAGAAAGTTAGAGAACTTAACTGGATTGAAGAGACTAATTATCTTTAAAAGGCAAAGCTGAGTTGCTTAAAGACAGATGGTTTACCAGTTAGTATTAATTGAACTCTGAAAAGCTAAAGAGATGGATAGGTGATTGGATCGTGACCGTGGTATAGTCACCAGTGGATTCATCCACTGATGCTCTTGGGTGAATTTGTTATTCCAATTAAAGCAAGTAGGTCACTGGGTGCATGCTTTTTTTAGGTATATCTCTTGCCAGTGCTCTTCCATGGTGCTTAAGATTTCATTCACTATGAACTGACCAATTTTTCTCTGCCACATATATCTGCCATGGTGTTTTTGGTTTTGGAGCCAGCCAAATTTAAGAAACTGTGAGCCAAGTTAAAATTCTTCTTTAATTGGGTATTTTGTCCCCAGCAAGGAAATAGCTGATTGATACAGAAAATTGGTACCAGTAATATGGAATCATTGCTGTAATTATAACTGATTGTGAGATCCAGAAAACTTTGAAAATGGTTTGTAGGAGATGAATGAAATTTTTAATTTTTTTTTAATTTGAAGGTAGTATAATACAACAGAACAGGATGGAATAAAGCCAATTGAGACAGTGTAGTGAAATTGGTGCAGAACTTCAAAGCAAGTTGCTGGGATAACAGTAATAGGTTTCATGGTATATCTCATTATCTTCACAATAGTTGTTCTTTCAATCAGGTATAGCAAAATCAAAGGAAATAGAAAATATTATAGAACTTATCAAAACAGAATATTGAATAGAGAAATACCTTTAAACAGGACAAAGCAAAATGGTGATAAATATATTTGCCTTCAAAGAGATGGTAGAAAGAAATGCCCCTTATTTGCTATATTACATATGGTCAACCTCCCAAGAGATGGTCAGATCTCTGGCTCCCACTTGCTAATGGGGAGGGATGTTTGATTCTCAGCCAGCTCACCAGTCAGCTCACAGCCGCTTACCAGGGCAGTGAGCTGGTTGCTGGGTTTCCCAGGGCCTTGTGTTCCAACATGGCTGGGATCTCAGGAGATGCTGCTGCTTCTCGCCCTGGGGTGGCCATGGCTTGCCAGCCCACAACCACTTACCAGGCTGGCAGGCTGATTGCTGGGGTTTCCCAGCTCCCTAAATTCCAACATGGTGTGGATCTCGGGAGATGCTGCTGCTTCTCGCCCTGGGGTGGCCGCGGCTTGCCAGACCATAGCCACTTTGTCAATGAAAATTTTTGATGAATGAGGTAGAGAATCCCTAGGATTACTGTAAGAAGATCAGAAAGCTGATGGCAGGCTAAAGGCCAGTGTCACGAGGTTCATGTTGGAATAAGACTCTATTGGAAATTGGACTATGACCATGCATATCACATTCTGGAAAAAAGGACTACACATTTTCTGCAACCTGAGACTTTGTGTAAATCTCAGTTTAAAAGTAATGAAGTGGTGGAGATTTCCAGGCAGCTTAAAGTTCAAGCTGTACCATTAATACTACATTTGGACTTAGAATTAGGAGATAAAACCAGAGCAGACAGATTTGAAAAATTTAAATTTTTGTCAGAAAAAAGCCATGTGTGTATAAAGTTGTGGCAAAAGCAGGTGGATGGCAAATGGGGAAAAATGAAAGAAGACAAGAAAAATAAATTTGAACTGGGACATCAAGTGTCTTGGAAATCAGAAATATACAAACATTTCCTGATCAAGTGTACCAAAGTGTAAATAAGAGGATGTTGGTCTCTATATGGAGATGTACTTACTATCTGCGGTATTTGTTTTATCTGGGCATGCTGAGGCTGCTGAAGAATAATTAAGGAGAGTGTGACTATAGTCACAGCTGAACAGGGATTTTGTCATCTTTGATGTGATGCTATTTTTCTATTAACATAGAATGCAAAGGTTGTGAAATCAAGGAGCCTTCTACTAAGATATCAAGAATAGCCCCCAATAACATGTAAAATGGCTCTAAGAGGAAATATGTAAAGCCAAAGATGCTAGGAAATCAGAGATAACAGAGACATGGGATGTCTGTTAAGCAAAGCTTCAGGACAAAAGCAGAGCCAACTGAGCAACTAGTAAGAACACAGATTGTAGCCTCAATGTCTTAGGAACCCACATCTCTCAGTATGTTCCCCAAATTCTGGAGATGGAAATACACTACTTGGTGTTTCCCTGATGGTTTTTGGCACTACTTTGACTCAATATTCTTCTATCCTCTTATTCTCCTCTTGTGTAATGGGATTTTTAACCTTTATTGTTATACATTGGAAATACATAACTTGATCTTGAGTTTTAAAGGACTTGATGACTAGAGTTTACATTGAGTGTCAGAGGAGCTCTTAACTTGAATGTTTGAGCAATTTTGAAACTTTAGAGACACATTTAGTACATGTTTGATTGTACACAGAATAATTCAAAAAATAGGTAGAAAAAGAAAGGTAGAATTATGACCTTCATATTGTGTTTATTGGGAGTGGAGTGTCGTTTAAGAAGATGTGACTAGGTGTTGTCTCCTGCCATTAATCTTACTCACCAATTTCACAGAATTAAGAGATTTCTGGAGCACTGATTGACTCAGCACTGATTGACTCAGTGGGTTAATCCACTGATGTTCACAGCAGAATGTGTTGCTAGGAGGTGGAGTCCACTTAAAAGAGGTGCACACTGCAAGCATGCCTTTTAAGGATGAGGCTTTCAGGAGTTCTGTGTTCATCCTCTGAGGCACGCAATCCTGCGCGGTGCTTCTCTAACTTCCTCTACCACACAATGTTTCTGCCTCTCAATCAGCTGACCATACATGGAAACCTGTGGAACCACGAATCACATTGAACCTCTCCTCTTTTTACATGCAGGTGTTGTACATTTTTCCTAGCAGTGGGAAAAGTGATAAATATGTTCAGGAAAGCCAGTGTACAGCACTACACAAAAAGTGACTGAGTATCTAAATGAGTATATTTATGGCCCTTGATAGAATTTGGCAATAAGATATTTTGTTTCCATATTGCCTCCATCAGTTTTGTCATTAGCCTTTTGTTTCTTTCAGGTTTCCATCTGAAGTTTATATTTGGAATTGTACTATTAATACACAGAATTGACTTTCTTCACTTTAATTGACATATACATTTATGCTAGACATTGAATCCAATCACTGCTCCCCTAAAGTCTAATGTACTGCCTGATTCTCTTTTGAATTTTACTGAGTGAATATTATAAAATATTCCTATAAATTATGTGCCCTGTATTAAATATTTTCCTTTGTGAACCCAGGCTATAAGACATATTATAGAAACTTCCCATTAAAAGTTTATTTCCATATAAAAGGTTATGCTTAGTATGGAACCAATTTTATTTTACCAGACTAAGTAATACTTTCAAATATTTTTATTAATCATTATTTTAATGATACATATTTAAAAAGTAGAGTGTGATAAAGATGTAGGTGAATAATTCATATGAGCAAATCATAGAAATTAACCTTTCTATCTTTTTCAGCATTTGAAAGATTTTTGACTAACATACTTTTTTGAATTCTATTTTAATTTTATATGAAAAATATATAATCATCATGTTAATATTTCCATGCCTTTATATTTATATTAATCTTGGATCTTTTGCATTCATCTTTCTTGTAATTCATAAGATATATAAAGACTTAACATGAAATATAGGCACCACAATATGCTACAGAACACTAGAATTTATTTTTTCTGTTTTGATGTCAAACATCAAAAACCCTTCTATGTCTTTCACACTTAATATACCCTTCAAGGTATTACTAGTTACTCTCCTACATTGGGATGGCATTTTTTAACTTCAACATATGAAAGAGTATATGTGATATATATATATAAAATGATGCATATATATAACATGATGCAAATATATATATACACATACACACATATACGTATATGTGTATCAATGTATAAGTGAAATGTAAAAGGCACTCAGAATATTATTCAGATACTAAAATGAAATACCAGCATTTTCAACAAAATAAATGGAACTGGAGTAGATTATGTTTAAGAAAACAATATGTTTAAGAATATGCTAAGAAAATAAAAATGATGCAAATATACATATACATATACATATGTATATATACATATATATACATATATGGGTATATCCATATATACATACAACTATATATATACATATGTATATATACACATATATATATATACATATATAGATATATATGGGTATATATATACATCTATATACATATATATGTGTGTATATATATACATATATACATATATGCATATATACATATATATACATATATATACCTATATATATGTATATGTATATATATGTACCTATATATATGTATATATAGGTATATATGTATATATACATATACGTATATGTGTATATGTATATATATATTTGCATCATGTTTATTTTCTTAGCATATTCTTAAACATATTCTTTTCTTAAACATAATCTACTCCAGTTCCATTTATTTTGTTGAAAATACTGGTATTTCATTTTAGTATCTGAATAATATTCTGAGTACCTTTTACATTTCACTTATACATTGATAGATATCTACATTGATTCTATATTCTAGCTACTAAGTGTCCTGCTTCAATAATAATAACAGCAAAAACACATACAATCCAAATTTAAAAAGGTGAAAAATAGAAAAAAAACTTCTCAAAAGCATAAATCAAGGAAACCTCCCAAATTTCTAAAAGAAGAGAAGTCTGCTTCCTATGGGCAGCCAGCACAGGCAGAGAGAACCAGCAGATCCACTTCCGTATGCCGGCCCCACCACTGGAAGTCTCCTTCCTCTGGGCAATTAGTGTGGGCAGAGAGAACCAGCAGATCTTTCTTTACCTGCTGGCTGCACAACAAAAAGGCTTGCTTTCTGCAGGCAGTCAGCAGGAGCTTGGACATATAGGCCATCATTGGAAGCCCTTCATCCTTCAGCAGCCATCACCCCCTGGGATAATCAGGCAAACACACCCCTGTGTGCCTGCCATCTTCATTGGAGTCCCACTGTAGACATATAGGCTGAGAGAAGCTGGCCCACCGCCACACACCCCTGGCCATTGGGGAAGCCCCAGTGTAGCTACACCTAAGCCCTGCTACCTCCCTGTAAAACTTTGGTCAGAGGAACCCAGGTGCATGACCCATTCCCCTACACTATGGAGGGCCAGCCAATGTGGGAAGTTCCTGGGGCCCCACATTCAGCTTGCTGGGAGGAACCCAGGAGTATGTTAAGATGAAGGAGCAAAAGGCAAGCTCAGACCTCCAGCCCACAAAGAACAAGTTTGGAAGATATAGTCATGGAAGAAAACGAAAGTCACACACCTGAAATCTCCAAGAGGACAGCAACTGAAGTAAAGAAACAACTTCATGGGATTGTAAAACTAATCAAGTCAGAAATAATGTCTCAGGTAAAAGAAGAAATTACAAACATAATGAAAGAATTGCTCAGCATATCTAAAAAAAGAATAGATATAAAATATGATCTTGAGTGGACAGTACAGAAAAGAACTACAATGCATGAAAGAGAATCAAAGAGATATCCAGGAATTTAAAAAGTCAATCAAAAGCTGGCAAAACTACTTGACAGAGACTGAAGATAGACTTTCAATCCTTGAAGACAGGATTGCAGCATGAAAGGAAAGACCTCTTTAAAATAACAAGGAACCAGTAAATAACAAGTCAATAGCTGCAACATGACACAAATAAACATAATTTAAGAGTGATAGATAACAGTGAAGCAGCAGAGGTTAACACAAATGAAATAAAAAGACTATTTATATAAGTAATAGCAGAAAACTTCCCAAACATGGGACAGGATCTGGCATTCAGATAAGTGAGGCATACAGAGCTACAACTAACGATAACAGAAGTAAATCTACAAACAGACATATGATAATCAAGATCTCAGAAATTCAGCACAAGAACAGAATATTTAAAGGTGCTAGAGAAAAGGAACAGATCACCTATAGAGGAAAACAGTTAGAATCATGGCAGACCCATCAACACAAACCATCAGGTCAAAAAAAGTTTGGAGTGAAGTGTTTCAAATTCTGAAAGAAATCGTCTTCCAACCCAGATTAACATACCCTACAAAACTATCTTTCAAATTTGATGGAAAAATAAGAAACTTCCATGATAAAGAACAACTGAAGGAATTCATGACCACAAAATCAACACTACAGAGAGAGCTACAGAATATTCTAGAGAGAAATAAAGATGACCATGGCTTCCAGAAACAGCAGCAGAGGTGGATTGCCAAACAGGACAGGAATTGAATGAAGGGGAAAAGTGGAGGACCAACAGCACGAGGACAGCTTGGCAGAGATGAACAAATATATGCTGGTTGTAACCACTGATGTAGATGGCCTCAGCTCAGCAATAAAAAGAAACATGAGGAGAATCAATCAAGAAACACAATTCACCAATATACTTTATACAAGAAACACAATTAACTGAAAGGGAATTCATAGACTGAAAATCAAAGGGAGAAAGCAGTTGTTTCATATGACAGCAAAAAGCAAAGGTAACTTGCCCATTATCCACAGAATGAATATGAAAGATATAATATTTTCAAACCCAGCTATAAAGTAGAGTAACCTCGAGGCTTTTGTAGGTAAATGGATGCAACTGGAGACTTTGTTCATGGGTGAAACAGTTTGAACTCATACAGCTGAACCTTAGCATAAAAAATAGAAGGAGGTAGTGGGATCTAAAAAGCAAAATAGTTATTGTAAGAGTGTTAGGGGAGCAAACACCCGGAAGCGAAAGGTGGGAACTGCTGCTAATTTCTTATTGTCTTGTCTTGAACTCTATTATTTTCACAATTTTGTTAGGTTTTCTTTGTTCTGTCTTGTTTTGTTAGATTTTACTGTGTCTGATGGTATAGGCAGCTATTTTGAACATAATGGGATGTATTATAGTAATCATGGTTGATTTCCTATTATCTTGTTTTGAAGTCTTATAATGCCTTCATTTGTTCATTTATTTGGTTTTCTTCTGATTTGTTTGTTTGATTTTATTATGTGTGATGATATGAACAGATATTTTGAAGAAAATGTGTCATTATGTTAGTCATTGCTGATTTCCTATCATCTTCTTTTGAAGTCCTGTGTTCCTTGCACTGTTCTGTCCTGATATACTTTGCTCTGTTTTGTTTTGTTTTGCTCTCTTTAAAATAAAAAAGAAGATCCAAAATCAGTGACAGCCCACATCACAACAAGATATCATTTCACCAGAGTAGGAAGCATTATTATCAAGAAGGCAAACATGAAAATGTGAAGAAAAGGAAACACTTGCACACTTTGTTGGGAATGTGAAATAACACAGCTATTATCCAGAAAACCATGGATGTCCCAAAATTTTTTTAAATGTATACTATGGCATCTACCTTTTCACTTTTGTGTATATATCAGTGTATTTAAATTATTCCATTACTTCAAAATTTAGTAATAACTTTTGTTAGGTTTATGTTAGTAAGTGCATGTTTAAAATACATTTTAAACAAATAAGTGCTTTGTTTAAGTACTTGTTAGAAGTTAATCACAATGTGATTAAAACACAAAATATCAATCTTCAGCATTAACTTACAAACATACACACATGTATATACAACGCCATGCAGGTACACACACAAACCTGTGGTTTATGTATATGGTTCCTTTTCCTCTAGAACTGCTATTCTAGTACCAATGGGATATCTAAAACAGCGTCTATAAGATTTTGATTCTGAAATTTGCTTCCACCCACAACATTGTTCAGAGTCACATTATGTGAGAATGTATGTGACTTTTCATCTCATAAACAGTCACAGAAGGGAAAAGTTCTTTCCTGGTCATATACCGTACTGAGTAAACTAAAGAAGTTGGACCTCGACAACTTAAAAAGAAAAATGTTACAAAATAAAAATGAAACAAAATATAAAAGATAAGCTAGGAAAGATTATCTATTCTTATTGCTTAATGTTTCCTAGTTATTTATTGTTCTTTCTATGAATTTTCTTTTTATCATATTGCTTTGCTTTCATGAAGTCCATTTGGCTAGAAAGATAATGAATGCTGAAAGAATACATGAGAACTTTGACATGTATATATTATTCTTTAGATTTTAGTCATCTTGGTTGTTACAGATTATAACTTAAATGACAGATCATTTGTATGCCTATTTTGTCATTTGAGGTTTTGTTTTAAACTAAATGTTCCTGAAGGAATCATTTTTCTCATAAGTTGTGAAGGCACAAGGATGAGATTTCTCCTCTTTTATTCAAAACAAACTTTCACTTCTACTTGAAAATACAACTTCCCTATGAGATTTGCCACATATTTTAGCTTAGGGCTTTCCTATTTGATCACTTATTTGCACTGTTTTTCTTTGTAATCATTCATAGAAATAGTAGAAAAGGTCTTTATTTCAAAGATGAGGAGATTCTCAATAAATTTTAAGCTCACAGCCCTGATACAAGCACACAAATGTGTTTTTCCTTTGTATGTAGAAATATAAAAAAAAAGAAATATATCAAAAACTCCTGTGTAAAATTAAGTACACTTTTGTTTTTCTTCTGAAATTATTTTATTTGTTAGCTTCTACTTCCTGGGTGCATACATACTTATTCTTAAATGAAAGATTAGTATAATATTTTAAAAATGATTAGAACACATTTTATAAAACAAAATAAAATCAAACAAATAATTAATTGGTTATACATTAGCAAAATGAAAATGCTTTAGGTCCATTTGCTGTAGCTAAATAACAAAACATTTTTGAATACTTTTTATAGGGATTCAGATCCCTCATATTTGACATAGATTTGCATTTAAATATCTTTAATATTGTTTCTAAATTATTTGTTATTCAGGAGCAAAACTAATTGTTACTGCATTGAAGTTTTAATGAATAAATGTTGAGGATATTTAATATAATTTCAAGATAATAAGTATGAGAGTAGATTAGTAATGAAATATGCAGAATGCAAACTTTCATTATAGCTGAAAGGCTAAAGAATTAATTTTACAGACCATGAAATGGAATAACTTTCCCACTATTTTATTAACCAATACTTTAGATCAGTATAATCAACTCTCTCATTCAGAACATATCTATTTTCTTATTTAGTGGCACTAGACTGGCAATATCATCAGTTCATTAGGCTAATATAATTCAGTAAATAACTTCTAAGTAAGAACTGGGTCACATTACATGATAGTTTGTTTCATTAAGCATATATAATACATCAAGATTTCTGAAGCTGAAACAAGTGTCTTTTGCCTACATTATCTTTTTGTAAGTTAGGCAGTTTACTTGCATGCTGCCAAGAAATGACATTTATCAGAAAAACAGAAAAATATTTGGAATTCTGTAAGTTTTCCATTAAATCTTTCCCATTGAAAAGTGAGTGATGATTCAAAATTTGATTTCTTTCTATGCACATTTGAATTTTAATATACAAATGATAGCATAGGAGTAATTTTTCACATTTGTAAATATTATTGTATAGATGAAAACAATTATCAAAAATCAATAAATGATGTTCCATTTAGCAAGCCATTCTAGATTCACCCATGGCAGTGTATAGATCTTCCAAACATTGACAAGTTTTCTTAGTATTTAGAAAATATTCATATTTTGACAAATTTATGTCATACTGGGAAAAATTGGACATATGTGTGGTTCAGCAAATAGGAATGATTTGAATATAATTGATAAAAAAGATGTAGCATTTTATTTATTTTATTTTGGAAAGAATAAAGTTATCAAGTTCAGTTTCACTAATAATATTGTACATCCCTCTGTCCTCTCACTGCAATACAAAGACAGTGTTTTGGGGACCACTGATTATAAACTGAGTCTAGGGGATGTCCACGACCAATCGTGTCCTGCCCTTTGAGCCACATGGGAACATGGAAACTCCTTGCTTTATTCTGGTCAAATTTGAAGCTCTATGCTAGTGATACGGTGGTGCTCATAGGTGCTCATAGGGCCAGGTAAGACCTGCTGAGGAGGGTAGGGCTCCTGGGGAAACTACAGATTCCTTATCGCCCCCTCTCTGTCCTGGAAAGAATTCGTTGTTCTTCTTACTAGTGCATCAGGGGCACCACTACTATTTCCACTCTGAACTGAGCTATTCTTCACTGCTTTACTGTATCAGTAAACCCTGAGATTCTGGTTGCCTCCTGGCCTTTGGTTCCCTGTGAGGAACTGGTTATCCCAGTGCCCTGTTGCACCACAAATTTCTCTCTTTCTTTTTGTTTTCAGTGTGTGTAATAACATCTGTCAGGAGACTGGGGCCTACTGCAGGGTCCTCTAATAACAATGTCCTTTGATTATAAGCACCTGTCTGTGTAATAAAAGTAGCCATAACCAGTGTCATGTTCAGTTTTGTTCCTTGGGATAAGACTTAATTGCTGCTGGGCCTCGACATCATTTGATATTTTTCACAGATTCATCTAAAAAGAGCCTTTCAAAGATTTAACTGTAATATAGAAATGTATATTCTGATTTCAAATGATTTTAAAGTGTTTTTCTGTCCTATGTCATTATAGAGTATAGGGTAAACTTTCATGGTTACCCTTTTTCACAATATGAGTACAAATGTATATATTTCTTATTTTGGCAAGACTCAAACTAATGTTTTTGCCTTTAAGAAAAAGTGGAAATATTTAGTGTTATTCCTTATGACATTTTCAAATAAAACATAGTAATATACATAATTCTGTGGAAATATTCTCAGTTACAGATCAGCTTCCCAATCTCAGGGGTTAACTGGTAGAAATCCTCTACTGATTTTAATTTAGATATTTTTGGGGAATTATTGCCTAATCTTTTTTTTGCTTTTTTGTAACTTACTAAAACTATTTATTAATTTTGATAGCAGAGATTGAACTCATAACCTTGCATTCACCAGGCAAGCACTTAGCTGCTGAGCTAAATCCCCAGCATAAAAACTACTTTTAAAGTGTTGGATGCTTTTTATAGTTATAGATTTGCTACATTTTTTGTTATTAAGCAATCATCTGACACTGGAAGCTTACAAAAAAGAGATTTAATTATCTCACAAGTTTAGAGCTAAATTCTAAGATTAGAAAATCTTACTATAGATTTAGCTCCTAATGAAGGCTTAGTTGGGAAGAGTAGATCACCGCCAGGAGTGCATGTCAAAGATCTCACATGGCAGGGAAAGTAGCAGAGGAAGGGAGTGACACGTCTTGCTGTTTCATGTCAATTCTATCATCAGAACTAACGACTGTTACCTTATTCTCTTCTGAAGTCAGTGTTCCTAGTCACTACTGGCCTTCTGTGTTTTAACTGACCCAACGTGTGTTAACATTACCTTGCTTGGGACTGAGATTCCGACACATGAACCCTTAGGAGGCAAATCATCCAAATCATAGTGTCTTAATACTTTTCCTCATTGCTAGGACCAAATCACTGAAACCCATAATGTAAACATGGAAAGGTTTATCCTGGTGCAGCTGTTTCAGTACATGTTTGGAAAATTTACACACAGAAAGAGCGTGGCAGAAAGGCCTGGATAGAAAATGCTGCTCATGTCATGGTAGCCAGGAGTCTCTTGGTGAATTTATGATCCAGCAAAGGAGTTATGCTCTTCCAGGTCATATTCCCAGTGACTCATCTTTTCCAACCAGACCCTGCCTCCTAGCAAAAGCCAGCTACATTGTACTGATAATATAATCACCTTACAAAAGCCACTTATGAGAACATAAAGCTCTTGGGAGAAATAAATACATAGACTGTAACATTCTGGTCCTGGCTTCCAAAATACTCATCTCTTTAAGTAAAATGCATTTAGTCCATCTCTGGGTCAACAAAGTCCTTAGAATTCTAGCATTCCCAAAAAATTCTGAGTCTAAAGTATGCTTTGAGATTCAGGGCAAACTTATCTATGAGCACCTGTAAAATTAAAAACAAAAAGAAAATTAAACACTGCCAACATATAATAGCACAGGGAAAACATTCCCATACCAAAACACAAGAAACAGTTGATAGGAGTGGCATCAAAGCAAGACTGAGCCCCAGCAGGGCAAATACTAAATCTTGTCACTCCACTTAAGACACTGCATCAGTTTGTGCCCAAAGGCAAACTCCAGTCTGTGTGAGTAGATCTGCTCCTATGGCACTGCTTGGTGTAGCCCTTGGGATGACTTTGCTCTTTGCTTGAAGCTTTTTTTAGACATTCCATGTCTTTGGCTGCTGAAATTCCTAGTGTCTCCAATGCACTTTCAGGTTTACTCTCACAGCTTCACACACTATCATTTCAGAGGCCCACTGCCTGGCTTACCAGGGTTTCTACTGAAATATGAAATAATCCTCTCTTGCTTCTTTACTCTTTCATTCTGCATGACCTTTAGAGCCAATACCAAATAGATGATACCACGGTTTGCTACAAGCTTAAACATTAGCCAGAAGCCCTTGAATCACGGCTGCAATATTGTTCAAGTGTGTATAAGTCTGATCACCGTGAAATAAATACCAACAAAGCAATTCCCTAAAAGGCCCTTCTCAAGCACAGTGCATATGGGCTCTTCACAAATAAGAACTTTTCAGCTTTGCACCAGATGAATAGAGTCTTGTAGATTTCTCACATGCCCTCATAGTATATTTTGTATTGTTCTAATATGAAGTACTTGGCTTACTTTTTACCGTCCAAGTTGTCTTAAGCCCAAACATTGTAAGTCTTGACCTTAAAACCGTTATTTTTTCTGGTGAAACTTAAAATATTTAAATCACTTGACTCTGCTGTTTGCTCTCGATTCCCAGTATTGAGCTTCCATAAAGCCCCCTTAGCACTTATGACACAGCCTCAATTCCCTAAAATTTCCTCCACCTAATTAAATTGTCTGCTCTACTTAACAACAGTCTCCTGCAAATTCTCAGTCCATAAGCAACATGTAGGCAATTTTTCTGCCAGAGACTAACGCACATGGTCTCCAGTCAAACTGTCAACAGGATCTTTGTTCCCAGTTGAAAACTCCTGAGCCCTGAGCCTGGCCTTTGCTATCTGCATTTGGTCATCTGAGGTACAACCAGATTCTCATTTCGAATTCATTTGACAGCTGTCTAGGGATTTTCTTCAGCTCCAAATCTGTCCAAACTGCTCCCATGAAACAGTTTTTTGAGTCTTCTATGACACATATTCAGGTTTTGTTCTGACAGTAGCCCACTTGTTGGTATCAAAATTTGTCTTATTTACTTTCCATATCTTGAAAATAAAAATACTTGATACTCACAATATAAAAGAGGAAAGATTACTTTGGGTCATTTTTGCAGAAGTTTTATTTCATAGTCCCATGATTACAGGACACAAGTGCCAAGTTGGGAAGTTCTTGAAGAGGAAAGCTGCTCGCATCATGGCTTCCAGTAATCAGAGGAGAAGCAAAAAGGACAATATGCTCTTTTAGTCAGTCCTGTCTGTAATGTCTCTTCTGATCAGACACTGGCTCCTAAAAAGTCAGCTCCACTGCGTCCATCATCCAATGGCCTGCCAATAAGTGCAGAATGTTCTCAGCAGACCTCTAGATATAATTATGAATATCTTGCAAAGGGTACACACTGTTACTGAAAAATATTTCAAGCAACATTCTGATTCCTAATGCTCAACAATGTATGAAGTTACTCTATTCCTGGCTAAGAGTAGAAAATAATTTCTTCATACATACGATATGAAACTTTTATCTCTATAATACAGCAGATATCACATATTGCAGTGTTAAATTGGCTTTCACACTTATTATTAGACATTAAATGACATCAACTTTATATGATTCTCTTGTGTAGAACTTTTTGTGTAATTTCATATCCTTTTAGTTAGAAGAAAATTATTGTTCATCCTACCTATTTATTGAAAACACAAAATTCTTATTGGGGTTTTCATTGTTATTTTTCCCTTTTCCTCACATTAAGAATGATAAATGTTATCTGAATCAAACATTTGATTAAACAGTTCTCAGGTCCCAATACTATCATCAGTAATCAAATGCAGTTCTGATGATACTCTGTTCCTGTCGGTAGGACTTATGTGGTTTGAAGATCCTGCCTGCACCAAGGGAATATCAAGACTTTCTGACCAGTGTGACCACAAGTAGAGTTCAAGGCTACTGCATCCAGCACAGTTCTAGAAAACTCTAGAAATGAAGGCAAGAGTAAAAATGCAGAAAGCTGAAGTCAGATTGAACCCTCTCTCTTGTTGGAGAAAAGAACCACCCAATGACTGCAACATGTTTTTCATACACTCAGCAAATTTATGTCAAGTGAAACACCAGTGCCTAATAACTTACTTGCCTAGCTTACCTAGGACAACTTCTATTCTTGGGGCTGGCTTTACTCTATCCCTGCACTTGTGATAGATCTCCAGGGTTAATCACTTCGCACAAAAGGAAAAGAAAGATGGTGGAGATTAGAAGCTACCAGCATTTGAATATGAAAAATGGCTTGGAATTCTACATACTACAATTCACAGAACTCAACTCAGAATGTTTAATCAATTTAAAGTTTCTGACCCTATTTTGTTCAAAGATGCCTCTTTTTGATATCTGTCATAGTAATTCTTGATGAACTAATTTAAAACATATAATTATTAAATATGTGTGTCGCCAGAGAAACCTAGCCTTCTGTTAATTCTTTATAACATTTTTTTAAACTCTAGTCCCTTTCAATTAGTTACAGTTGTTTATACTTTATTGATTGGAATTCTACAGTTTTAAAAAAAAGAATGCACTGTGCATTTTATTTTGTTGGTTTTTTTTTTTTCTGGAGAGTAGAAATTTTTAAATTTTTTTAAAATTTTTATTTAAAAAAAATAAAACAGGGCTGGGGATTGAGCTCAGCGGCGTAAGTGCCTGCCTGGCAAGGACTAGGTCATGAGTTCGATCCCCAGTACACCCCCCCAAAAAAGAAAGAAAAGAAAGAAAAATAAAATAAAAATACAGAAAACCTTTAATAGTTTCATGTAGTAAATTATCAGTCTCTTACTCAGGATAAATCAAGGGTGTGGTGACAGCCTAACTATGCAATCACTAATCCTACTGCAAAACGGCTAGACCATCCCTATGTTACAGGTACTCTGATGAGGTAACAGCACCAGAGCCCCTGAACGCTAGTAATACAGCCCAATCAGACATTACCACTACTCCGTGCCAAGAAAATCCCAACTGCTTAATACCAAACTGTGTAGACTTTCCAGCGAATCTACTTTGGACTGTTTCCTCTGACAGGTTACAAGACAAACCCCAGTTTGCCAGTTTTAAAAGGATATTTCCTTTGCCCCACTTGAATGACCAATAAAGACATGAAGTCCCATTGGCAAAGTGAAAGGGGCTTATTTTGTTGGTTTTTTCACATAACTTTGCTAACAAAAATTTAAATGTGTTTATAATTTTCTCAATGATATATCTATTTCAATATATATTTACAAACTTATCCATGTTATTATTTACTGATATGACTAAGAATTGCAAAATGAATGTATAATAAGGAATGTAAAGTAAGATTTTTATTGATAGTCCCATTCATAATATTTTAAAATTTTGGCAAATATTGTATATTAGGAGTAATAAATTTAAATGTATGGTACATACCCAGAACAAGCAAGCAAACAAGTTAACAAAACTCTTGTGTTAGTATCTACATAAGATATTTCTTGTCACCGACTAATTAAAATATATCTTTTTTTACCATTTACACTTCTGAGTACTCACTACATTAGAGTAAAAAGATAGAAATAATTACTCAGGATTTGTTTTAGCTTATAACAAAATTATAACAGTGGAAAAAATAAGCAATAACATGATTTGGGAGATTTGTACTACAAATTATCTTATGTAAGTTAAAGTGCTATAATTGGAAACTGTGAGACTAGAAATGCTCAGAAATTTTAAACTTTTGAGCACTGTTTTACAGCATGTTGGATTCTAATTTTTTTGAATTTCGGACACTGAACTGATACTATCTGTACAAATATAATAAAGTCTGAAAAAATATCTTCAAACTCTGGGTCAATTCTAGTCACAAGAATTTGTCCTAACTGAAGTCCAAATTGTACTTTGTAGAGTAGAGGAACAAGGAAACAAAGAGAAAATATTTAGGGTGCTACTTGTGGTTGAGGACCCCAGTTTTGAAGGAGAGATCAGGAGAATTTTCAAGGAGACGGTGAGAGGTGGAACAGAGTGAGTATGCAGCAGGAAGCACGGTCAGCTGTGAGTCTGTCCAAACTGGAGTAGTTCAACAGATTAAAGCCAAGAATTCTTCAAAATGTAAAATCGATTTTCTCTCCCTTTTCTATCTAATACTACACAGAGGCTTATATGCATGATACAGAATTCAGTGGCATAATAATATGGAAACAAAGGAACCAAACCATAGTTAGCGAGGAAACCTTAGACCACATAGTTAACCTTGGTTAAATTGAACTATCATATGGGAAGGGTGGTTATATATTATTGAAAAATTGCTTCTCTCAAGATTATAAAACATTGTAATATCTAGGTATTAGACCAGGACTATAGTAGAAATAGTAAAATCCACCATGCATCACTTTGACTATACCTTCAAAATATAAATTTTTCTGAGATATGGAATAACAGAATGAGAGAAATACAGGCTTATCTTCTGACCAGGGAGAAAGACAGAGATGTCATCAGGTATGTTGCCATTAACCACAGGCAAAGTCGAGGAGAGAGATTTTTGAGTGAAAATTATTAGTAAAATTCTGGACACATTAATTTTTAAAATTTGAGTAGAAATGTAAATCAGCTAATTCAATACATTATTTAGATTACTTGAGGGATGACAAGTGGCAAAAGGTTGAGAATTTTGAATCTATGATATTTATGCTGTACTTAGCATATAAATTCAGATATAGATAGATATAACAATTCGGAGAGTGGTATGATCATTAAGGACTAGAATTTCAGTAGAATGGGCAAATGACTGGAGCTTGGCATACTCTAAAGCCAGAAGAGAATGAACCATTAAAGGAAACAGTAAAATAAAACAATAAGCAAAGCAGTAAAGCACCTTTTGAGTCATTTGTGGTATTTATGCTAAAGTGGAAAGAATGATCAAAATCGACTACTAGGTATGGTGATTTTTAAAAAATATTTGTCTGCTAGTTTTTTATTGTTAATGCTGTTTTATTTTCTTTACTGTTTGATATATAAATCATTAATATTCATTTATAATATCTGAGATTAGCATTAAATGGAATAATGTTGGATAGCATATCAAAGTTCAGATAGTCAATACTCACTGAAATATATTCAGATACTGAAAACTATTAAATATTTTAAATAAGGCCATTTAAATGATTTTAATTATAGTTGGATAATGATATTCAACTGTTTTTAATTTCACCCACTATAAACTATTTTATTTAGACAGCAAACATACATAAGAATATTTTATTCTTGAATTTAAAACCTGAAAGTCAATGAGATTAAAATGTTAAAAATCAATATTATAAAATGTATTGTTTCCTTAAAGTAATAAAATAATTTAAACACAATGTCATATATATTATTATTTGTATGTCTTTTAAGAAGTTTAATAATTTCTTTAGTTTGCTAGAAGGAAAATACTAAAATCTGATCTATCTAAAAAAGCCCATATTAATTCCTATACAAAAATTTTGTATATTTGAAAATTATAAGTACTGTTAGTATTAGTTTGTTTTTTTTTTTATATTGGGAATTGAACACATAACCTCGCAATTGCCAAGCAAGCACTTGTGCTGCTGACCTAACTCCCGGCCCTAGTATTAGATTTTTGATAGTTTTATTTATTACATCAGATAGCTCTCTAGGATGTACATCAATACATCAAATAGGAAATCTGTTAATTATTGCCTTAAAATGTGGCACGTACATCAGTCATTTCACAGATCAAGGAAAGAAAGACTGTGATATTAATTTCATTGAGGTAAAAAATATTTAATGTAACATTTAATAATCCACTTTACAAATTTAATATAACTTCTTTCTCTATCAATGTAATTCTCTCATAACAAATGTAAGCCTATAGTTTGAGGGTAATCTGTTTGTTAAATGGCTTTTACTACTGAAAACACATGGGAGAGGTTTGTGACAGCCAACTTTCCCATCTCTGGCTCATAATTTACACATTTTTACACAGGCATTGCATATGCTCAGCACACAGCATTTATAAGTTTTTTGTGTATTTCCATTTAACTTTTTAGAAATTATAAAATAAAATGTATGTAAAAGGTCTTACAAGCTTTCTGATTAGTTTTTGTGATACCTCAATCTAATCTACATCATCTTTCTTAAGCATGTATCTAATACATGCTATTATAGCCTCTGTAAGTAGCTAATATTATTTCAAAAGTAAAACTAAGACCTTTTAAACTAAAATAAAAACAAAAATTTTCTGTTCTCTGGGAATTTGTGATCATTAGAAAACTTCTTGATTTCCCAGTGTAATTTAATTTTTAGCACTCAGTTAAACATTTTATATGTTTAACAATTACTGATAAAGTTACTTAGTCTTTAAAATTTTTCAAATTAGTAAAAGCATAATTTGCAAGTGCCTGTCTGTAATTCGGGAGGTATTTGTCATTTAAAAAGTTATGACAATAAAGCAATCAGTGCAAAACATCCTCTATGCAAAATCCATTGAAGAATAAGAATGAACAGGACATTTGCCTCTCAACGGATGAATAATTAAAGAAGATGAGGATAATTATCGCCATGGAAAGTAGATAGCACACATTGCTACTCTGAAGTTTTCATCTTTAGACTTAGTCTTATGCTCAGTTAACTCAAGGCAAGTTTTCTATATGATTGTATTTAAAAGATCTGCAAATATGATTGTGCAGAATTCTTTTCTCTTCTTCCTCTTCCTACATTTTAAGATGTTTCTTATTCTGTTTACTATATTTACAATCCATAGCAAATTATCAAATTCTTTTAGGTTTCTTTTCCCAGTATCTTTCTGGGAATTCTTTGCCTAATTCTGACTTCCTCAAAAATTTTTGAGTGTCCTCAATAAGTAATGTTACTTTGCTTTTTCATATTCCTCTAGTTTGTAAATACGCATTTTAAATGTTGCAGAGTGAATTGTCTGAACACAGACAAAAATTAGAATTGTAGTTTCTTATATTTAATACTACATTATTGATATGCGTGATTTGGTTTTCTCATCTACAAAACATCACTGACACATACTCCATTTACTCTCAAATACAATCCACTTGTGATAATAAAGACTTGCAAAAACTTGATTTATTATTCACAACTATATATGTGTGTATATATATATATAATATTCCAAATGTATCTCATAATCTATCCATAGTTATACAACAGTGGTTCAATAAACATTTATCCACGTTTAAGTGAAACAGAAAAATAACAATTTGTACCAAAGCTCATTTATAGATTCACTTTATTTCTACATTCCATGCAGTAACTTAAATTTTTCCCTGAGTAAATCATGTTCTACATTTACAGATGTAAAACATTTCATTTTTCAGTTCAAAACTGGCCCTAAGAATTAAATTAATGAAATTTATATTTTTATAAAGACTAGTTTATTTCATAAAAATATAAAAATATAAATATACATTTATAAAAATATGAATGAATTAACACAAAGACATTCTTCAACTAAATAAATATGGCAGTAGTAGTCATTCCTATTTCATTAGGGATATACTTTTTCCATATTAATTTACAAAGCTGTTGCACAATGTTTAGTATAATAGTAAAGGTGACTGAAAGTCAGTTAAGAAAACATTTACAAATTTCTTATACCTAAGAAAAGGCACAAAAAGCCTTTTTCATTTTTATTGATTATTGATGTGATTATAATTTTCTTCCAAGATTATTAGGCAAAACAGGTGAACTGGTTATTATTACTGTTTTTAAATCTATGTCATTCATTTTCATTCACATAAACTTACTGATTAAGAAAACCCTTACTAAGACGACACTTAGGTACTGTTTGTAACTTTGATCTTCTATCGCTTTCCTCTGAAGAGAATGCAGGTCACTCAGTCTAGCAACAAACACAGTACTTGCACTGAGGTGGATCAGTACCTACAGTACTCTCAGTCTCGGTCGCTGTCATCACCCCCGTACATATCCGCGAGCTTTTTAAAGCGAGGTCCCCAGTCGCTGAGATAATCGTAATCCTGGTTACAGTCAGCCGTGAGGGACTCTAAGGAGCTGAGCGAATTGGCCACCGAGTCGTTGCCTTCATAGGCGTAGGTGGCCAAGGAGTCGTAGGGGGGTGCGCTGGGGTCCGAGTCGTTTTCTTTCAGTCTTCGGTGAATGAAGTCCTGCACGTCGATGTTCTGCCACAGCGGCACGGCCCTCCTGATCGGGAAGATGCTGTCAGGCATGACGTCTCTTCTAACCTTGCTGTCTTCTCGGCCTTCTGGGTTCCGTAAGGTGCCGATGTCGAAGGCCTGGGTGTCCTCCTCCCCGCCGCCCTCGTCGTTGTAGGTCACGATGTTGTCGCGGACATCGTCCTTTGAGATGATGAGCGGCTCCTTCTTCCTCTGCCTCTTCAACGCAGCAAACAGCATGACTAAAACTGTTAATAAAAGGTGAGGAAACGGTGAGGCCCCGGGATCCCATATAAACACGCGTCTACTGTGAAGTTTGTGTGGTTAATTGCCTGGAGTTATCTATGCCACAAAAATTCAGAATACTTGAGTCTGGTATTGGGCACACTGCATACCAAGGGGCAGACGTTAGAGTGTCATGCACTTATTCCCAAGGTCTACAGTTCTCTGCCATGAAAAAAGCATTGTTCAGTTGTAATTACTGCACTTAGCCAGTTGCAAATACCTGACGCATCACTGCTCCTAGACGTAGATCTGTTTGAAAATATGCCCAAATGCTAAAAGTTACACTGTTAATTTCCCAAATGACTGGCAACTGAATATTTTAATGACTCAAGAGAATATATGTAAAACAGTCCTTATATGTAAATGTGTATATACTGACATGTGCATTATATTAATGTATTATGTGTGTGTATATATGTAAATATATATTTGCATGAACACAAAAATGTATGAAATGGGGACTTCATTCCATCTCATATTGCATATCTGTTGACTAAACTCCTTTATTGATCTGGTATTAAAAATGTCTGACATAAAACTCTAAGAGATAAAATATAATATTCCAACTCAAACTCCTCTTTCATAGGTACTTATAAGATATCTAAGATACTCTCTTACTGATGAGTATTTTCTTAACTTAGTGCTATTCCAGCTTTGGGGCTGAAATGTTAGTTTTATTTTGTTTGCAATATGTTTTTATTATTCATATACTTTTGATGTAAATTTAATAGTGACCATCCTCATATTAATATACTGTATTATTTCTAGTTGTAGAAAATGAATTTATATTATCATCATATATTTGACAATAATACTTCTAATAGATACAAGCTGAAATAGCTAAATCACATTTCTGGGCTTTTCAATATCATCTGTGGGAACCCTGTAACTATAAAAAGGTCCTGTCTTTGTTTTTTGGCTATCATGCCTTCCTCTTTATTAGGAAGAATTTTCTTCTAAATCATCACAAGCATTATCATCAACCTCTACAGAAATAAATTTGGACTCGAGTTATGTGGAGGTTTATTGTGGAAATACGAAAATAAAATTTATGTGTAAAACTGAGCTATACCTGTACTCTCTCCTTACATACAACAAAAAAATGTCCCACCTAAATCTGATCTCCACCAAATTTCAGCTGTACACAAGAAGGAAGGAACCTTTTCAAAATTAAAAAAGCAGTGAATAATGATTTTAGTTCTCCACTCTTTGTTAATAAAATAATAACAAATTAAAATCAATTTTGTTACCTTAGTTATGATTATTTATTAATTCCCAAAAAGGACTAGAGAAACTTTGATACTTTTTTTTCCCGTTTTGCTCTGTCAAATTTATGTTTCACTTCCTAGACTGAACTGCTTAATTTTGGAAATAAAATTGCAATTAGAGGAGCTAGGATAAACATGGAAAAAGTAAACATCATTGTATTTTCTAATCTGTTACTGGAATTTTGTCTTCTTTACATTTTGCATATGATCATATTCATAATGATAGTAGCAGTATGTGTAACAATGAAAACCAGAGAAATTGAAGATAATTTATATTGCATTACACTTATGCAGATACTTCAAATCATTGTTAAATTAGGAATAATAAAAAGTATATTATGTATTTTTTGCTCTCATTAGGTGATTATTTCTTACATAGCTTAGTCTTATAAATTTATCTTATAAACTTGTCTATCACTTATCATTTACCTATTTTTATCTTTGTTATTCTAGGGATTGAGCTCAGGTCTCACACAGGCTAGGCAAGCGCTCTATCTACTATGCCTGCAGCTCTCAGACATTTAAATACGATTCTGAGTAGGTCATTGAGGCTCATCAAATTGCCAAAGCAGGCTCTGGGATTTCAGAATATTTATAAATTCCTGCTCTTTGTAGTATCGTCTTACCTTGTTATATAACATAGGAATAAACTAAACACACATTTCTTGAAAATGTATCAGGGTAAATATAAACTGTTGTTTCCTATGTTCTATCATCACCTTGCAAATAGCACAGTCTCTTATCTATAGAAATGTGATACTATGGCCATCACTATAAAGATTTGAAGTAACAGTAAGAATATTTTAGTAATTTTGACACAAAATGTTCTGTATTACAACCAATTTTATCTAAAATAATAGAAACTCACTCCAAATTTAGGTAAAATATTTGGAAGGTGAAGAGGAAGAAATCTTGGTCTTTTACATTGCTCCAGGAAGAAAGATGACAGCCTTTTTCAAATAATAGTAAAAAATGTCTGAGATTTCTGCATAAAGAAACATTATCTATTTTACTAAGACACTACTAGAATATTTTAATTTATTTGGGGGCTGCTTTTGTTTTTCAGCTGTGCAGGAAAGTCACTGTGTGTCATATAATAGAGAAAATTAAAGAAAAAACAGCAACACATGTACATGCACTTTACTGTAAATTGGGGGATATAGCTGAGCAATTAGAACAATATGAAGTTTGTAACACTTAGCTATAATGGCAAGACAGGTTTTATTATTCATAGGACACAAATATATTTGCTAGAGAAGCTGAACTTGGTAGCAGCAGGGGGGGCGGGGGGCTGCCCCTGGTGAGGGTGGTGGTAACAACTACGTTCTAAAGTGCTCAGAGCCAATGCTTTTCTCAGTCATTGGATCATCTTAACTGAGACAAATGTTGTCCTCTCACTTCCATCCATCCTCTAGTGAAGTCCTGGAGGATATCTGGCCAAGAATATTTCATCCAGACAGCTTGAAAGGATTTGCGGTGAAAAGAAGCCAGCGCATATGAGCATTAGAACATAAATTTGGATAGCTCTTCTGCTCTAAGCATAAGAACTTTGGATGGCTATTTGATGGAAATCATTTTTTTTTTTTGGAATGTTTTAGAGTGTAACAACTGTTTAATTGAATTAAATTGTTACCCTGTTAGTGCGTGCTCAAATAAGACATTTGCTTTTGGAAGCAGGACTTTATTTAGAAAGTATTACAGGGTTAGGGTGACCAGAGTGTCACAATGATGTTTTTTAAAAAGTAGAATTTTGACTTTCTAACTTAGTGTCTTACACTTTTGCATAGCAAGTACTACAGGGAAATCATTTGTCTTTCTGTGACAATTTTAATGTATCTACCAATTAGACATTAGATGCACAGAATAATGTTCATTGATTTTACTTGTAAAGGTAGGCTGTTCTTTGGTTTTGACAATATGATAAAAGATAATTGCCAAATACAATCGTCAGTGATTGGGACCTAATAAAAAGGCTATCTAAAAGTGACTTTCAGTGTGATATTAAGCCATTGCATAGTAGAATAAAAGTGTTAACTCTGTAGAGGTGATATAGAGATTAAATCAGTTAGTAAATTCAGTGTCTTTGGGGTATAGTTTACCAAAGTTATAATATTTAAAGCTGTAAAATGTGTGTGTATATATATATAGTATTGCTGTCATGTTGTAGTTCGGATCATGAGAACACTAGATCTGTCCCCTTAAGATAAAGAAAATATTCTCTCTCTGTACTGGAAAGAATAATTTTAATCAAAGTTAAAGTGTTGAATCTTGGACAGTGGGCGCAGTCGCTGCATGCTGGGCGCTGGGCAGGGGAGGAGTGTGTTCCGAGTCAGGGTGCATTCAGAAGGGGCAGCTTACTAAGCAGAATGAGGACACAGAGCAGAATGGCCGTCAGAGCTCCCGTGCTGAGCCCCGCAGAGAGGACCAAGGCCTCCGCACTGCAGGACTGCATGTTCCCCTGATTATCGCAGGCACACACGCGAATCGTCAGTGTGCCAGTGCTGCTCTGAATAGGATAATCGTTGTCGAAGATTAAAATTGGCAGTAGATAGGTGCTCATCTTGTTGCGGCTGTAGCCATCTTTTCGAGTCATGATTCCAGCTGTGTTATCTGGGAGGAGAAGGAGGAGGGAAAAAAAATATTCATGCTTGTTTGAATGTCGCATTCTGGATTTCATAAATTGTAGTTTTAGAAGGTTCTCTACCTTTATTATCTACAATGGTGAAGTTTGGATTCAGAGGAAATTCTGGTACTGGTTCAAAGAAGAATTTATGGCCTCGGGGAGGGTCATCTTTGTCCATTACGCTGATTGTCTGAATCAACTGAAAACAAAATAGGTGAATTAACCTAATTAAACAAAACAAAAAACAAATCTTTTTCTATTGCAAGATACTTTACATCTGAGAGTTTGCACTTTGATTACTAAAGTTAAAGAAATGAAAAAAGTCATTTTAAGAAAATTATGCCAAAATGTATTTTAATGTTTTCATCTAATGTTTAATTAATCAGGATTAACACTCTGCAGAGTATTACTTGTAAAGCATCTCAAGTCACTATGTTTTGCTTCCTAATTACTAAAACATTTCACTTTAAAAATGAACACTCCGGTACTAGCATCCTTTATGCTTGTTGTAAAGCACCAGTCTTTTTCAATAATATTTGGTTACCTGCCTGTTTGCTCCACCAGAGAAAAAGCTTTCAAAGAAAGAAAATGTGACAGATACCTTTTAAGATATTTAAGTGCTTTGCAAAACCACTCCTTTCCATTAACAAAACTATTAACATATTTCTGGACAAATGAACATTATATTACAGTGTCATAAAAAAGGATGGTAAAGGTATGGAAATACTTTGCTTTCATTTTATTAACAAAGAAACAAGTATAAAAGCACCCCTCAGGTTTTGTGAAATTGGTATTGAAGGCGCAAAAGTAAAGCACTTCTTAACTGAGATCAATATAAGTCAGAAGTATGCCACAGCGGGAGATAAACAGCAAACAGTAAGTCGGACAAAAGTACTCCACAAGCGTTTCATAGTAGAAAAATTGCTGAACTGCGTATCAACGTGCTTGTTTTTCTACTCACAGGTCTGTCATCTGTCTGATGTGAAATTGCAGTCATTTAATTACTCTTAATTTTAGCTTCCTATCTAGAAAAATAGTCACCACTTCCAGATATACCAGTCCAACCTTCTGTGGTGTTGATTATTGCAAACTCACAGTGGTTTAATTTATTCACTGTTTGGTGATTCTGTGCCTCCTGTAACCATACCAACTTGCCTTGGCCCTATACTTTTACACTTTAAATTGATATTAGTGATAAATTCACGCACTTTACTGACACAGTGAATGCGACCATATGTCTTTATAGAGTGCTTTCTAAAGTGCACAGTTAGTGCAAAATTTAATTTTTTCCTTAGACAATATAACCTGAACATAAGAAAAAGATTACATAGCTTCTAGAATTCTTGCTCAACCTTGGTCCTTAACAGTTATAATAAGTTTAATTGCTAGTAATATTTTAAAATATATAAGCATTGGTCCTTTGATTACATGACTCAATTATTAAAAGGCTGATTAAAACTTTTTGAAAGAAAATATAGATATCATTTGCTTAAATATATTCATTTTGATTTTGTTGATTGTAATGATTTGATAGCAGATACATTAAAATTATAATCAGGTGTTATCTGCTATATTGTATTAATATCAAATGTCAGCATGAAAGGTACCAACAACTCATGCAAATCAATACATGGCAAACATATCAATTCATAAATGAGTAAAGAATATCTATTGCAAACATATGTAAAAGTTGAAATCATAGTACCTGTGAAGGTGATCTTATCTGAAAATGAATCATACTGGAATGAAGAGGGCTCAAATACAGTGACTTGGGTCTTCTTAAAAAGACATAAATTTGAACACAGAAAAAGATGCAGTGGAATGATAGAGACTGAGATTGGAGTAATTTGTGTCTATGTTCCAAAGAATGCCAAAGAATCATCAGCCACCACAGAAACTTAGCAGTGTCCAAAAGGGATCCTCTATAAGGCACTAACAAAGAACACACGCTTGCTCAAAAAGCAATGTTGGATTTTTAATCTGCATACTTGTAAGAAAAAAAGTATCCATTCTTTTTATTCATCCAGTTTGTGGTACTTTTTGCTGCAACATTAGGAACTCCATACAATTGTGTTAACACACACACACACACACACAAAATGCCACTTATTAGTGTCATTTTAGCAAGACATCTGACCTCAAAAAGGTTATTCAAAGTTACACTAAACTATTTTAAGATATTTAAGAGTTTGAAGATATTTAAAATCTAGAATCACCTAAAATAAATATGCAGTCATACATGTGTGGTAGAATTATTATGTTTTTGGAAAATTGTTTGGCATCACTATTTAATACTGGTAGACAAAATTTAATCATTCTTACTTTAACTTTACCATCAAAGAAATAATACTAGGTGTTAAGAAAGTGTAAATTTTATAATGTTCACTATAGTGCTGTCTACCTGCTAGGATAACATTTTTTGATTAATCAAATATCCACTTGTAGAGGAGTAGTTGAATAAATTCGTTTGTTGCCATCTTATAAAAACTAAACCTCAAATAAAAATAATCACTTACTGAACTGAGAATATGCCCACTATATCCTGCAAAGAACAAAAAGAAAAAAAAATGGAATTGAAGTAACTATGTAAAGATTCTATATGGATGGAAAGATGACTTTAAAAAAAAAATTTCACTAGGACACCCCGGCTGACCTCCAACTGCCTCAGCCTTCTGAACTGTTACAATTACAGGTGTGTGGCCCTCCACCTGCCTTCACTTGTGGTTGTTTTGTTTGTTTGCTGTTTTGTTTTGTTTTGTTTTTGTATGCAGGTGGGACATGGTAAGTGTGTTTCTGTTGCTTATCTGTGCTGCCATTAAAGACTGCGGCTCACACAGCGGATATGCATTTTCTCACAGCTCGGGAAGCTGGAAGTTGGGGTTCAGACTGCCAGCTCGGTTCCTGACTCACACAAGAGCCTTCTTCTCCTTAAGTCTTCAAGTGGCTTTTTCTCAATGGATGAGCTCAGGAAGTGGGAGGCAGCATAAGATCACTGGTATCTTGGCTTATAAGAACATTTATTCTGTTAGACCATTCCTTGTCCACTACCACTGACTTCATTTAACCTCAATTACTACCTTGGAGATCTTTCGTTATAGTTTATACATTATGTCAACTTGAGAAGTCTAGAAGCTTAACTAAGGGTTCAGGAGCTCTAAGTCCCCGGTGTAGAAGACAAGCTATTAACATTCGAGGATTTTATTCATTGTGTGGATTTAAGAAGGTGGGAAGTTTGAGTGATTCAGCAGGGGCCCAGGGTCCTTAGTTTGTAACATCCTCAGCCTGGGCAAGAGGAGGGCACACAGATGGTGTGAGTGCTACGCCCACCCCAGGGGAGCAGCCCACACATAATAAAAGGCAAATGAGAAGGGGCTGATTGCTGGTTCTGAGGAGGAGGAGCTCTGGTCTTCGCCTTCAATGTGGACACTATCTTTTGGCTGCTGGCACAGACTATTTGGCTTCTGCCTGGGACTCTTCAGACTTTGTTGTAGACTCTTCAGCCTTCGTCATAGCCTCCTCCATGTTCCACTGCAGACCCATCAGCCTCCCGAAAGGGACTTGCACAGGACACTGCATTAAGCCCCCGCTCTTGGGCTGAGACTCTTCAGCCTCCAGCGTGCAGACATCCTCTGTCCACGGCTCTTCATCTGACTTTGTGGCTGACCTTTCTAAGCCAATCTTGGAATTTCTCATACGTTTGTGTACCTTGTGTTACATCTGTTTCTCTAGTAAACCCTGACTGATACACCTTTACTACCAATTCAGGGATTTAGATGTTCAACACACAAAGGGGACATAAGCATTCTGACCATAATCATCTCAACCAGAATAAAAGGCCATTCCTCATTTTATTTTCTACACTTATGTAATAGATCTAACAGCGGAAGATGCAATATCTCTCTGCTTTCCTGAAGGAACTATTTAAATAACTGTAACAGTTAATCTCCTGAAATTCATATGTTTTTGCTATTTGATAATGTTTTGTTTTAAATGAACATAATTCTGCATCATTTATAATTACTCTGGATGTGCTTGGAATATTACACTGTAAAAAGAATTCGGAGCTCTTATATGACAAATACTTTTATGTCAATATATAAAAATTTCATATCACAAATAAAATACAACATAGATCAAAACAGTCTCCTGGCAGAAGTAGAGTTGTCAAATGTAGTACTTAAAACAATTGCTATGATTTCCTGTAGGCCAAGAGAAAAAACTGTCCACACTACATGTATATTTCATGACACACTTCCATGCTATTAGCGTGAATGACTAGCCATCAGCCTAATTACGAATCCAAGTAAGAGCTTGTCTCATGAATGGTATTCACTGTATGCCTGGTATATAAATAAAGGCTTGTGTTATAATTCTTCTATTATTTCTTATAATTCATGATTAAAAGAGTTGTAGAAATCATTTTTTAAAAGTTCACTGTGAATTTTCTAATAAGAGATGACAGTATAAAAATAGTAAGAAAATTACACAAATAAAATACATTATCTGCCTTTATAAAGTGAAAAACAAATGAAGTGTATTGTGATTTTATTTACCTGGCCAGATTTTGCATTTTCACACACAAATGTTTCATAGTACATGGCAAATTCAGGTGCGTGGTCATTTATATCTAGGATTCTGATGAAGACAGGAATGTGAGTGCTTTGTTTTGGGTTATCTGCAATAAGAACATGCATATAATTTTAGTTTCAATTACACAGAGGCAGAAAAACCACTTGTCTCATCTGTAATTCAGCAACAAATCAGTTGTGAGTTACTCATTTTCTCCAATAGATTTCTGATGCATTTCAGCTTTGTTCCGTAGCCCAAATAGAAAGCACAAAAAAAGGGGAATATTTGATAGAGAATGAAATGACATTTGTGACAGAAAATTTTAATAGATTGATAGATGATTTTTCTTTTTCTGTTTTGTTTTTTTGTACAGGGGATCAAACTCATGACCTCACAATTCCCAGGCAGGCACTTGTGCCTCTGAGCCAAATTCCTGGCCCTAGGCAGAAGCTCTTATTTAGCTTTTCTGGCTGGCCTGGAACTTGTAGTCTTGTCTCAGCCTCTTGAATAGCTGGGATTACAAAGATGCACCATCAGAAGTAAATAATTCATGACTTTTAGAAATTTACACTGTGTTTCTGTTCTACCATAAGGTGTTAGAGAAAGTAAATTTTAAAATGAAAGAATTACTTGATAATTCTTAAAATAATATCAATGTAATTAATAATTGAAAATTATTCTCATTTGATCCTGTAACCCATCACTCAGGAGGACTAAAGCAAGAGGGTCTACATGAGTTGGAGGCCTACCAGGGCTCTGTAGTGAGTCCAGGCCAACCTGAACTACATAGAAGACCTGCCCCCATAAATCAGTTAATTCTAGCCATTTCCCTAACACCTTATTAACAATGGAATAATTTTACTCAGGAGAAAGACTGCTTAAGCCACCCTTTTGCATCTGATGAACGACAGTGCCATCAGGGGAATGTGTCTCACACTTACTTATTTCTGTGGCTGTAATGGTGATATTGTGCCAAGGAGATGACTCCCGGTCCAGGGGTTTCAGAGTAAAAATAGAGCCATTTTCTGAGTGTACACTGAAAATTCGGTCCATATCAGTATGTCGATCCACTGAGTATCTGGCAGGAAACAGATTCATAAGTGCAGGCATCATTTCAAACAGATCATTAGATCTTCTATTATTTCCTTAAAGTTATAGCCAATTCCTACAGTAATTAACAAAGACATGGAATGTAAAATGCTGCGACAATCTCTGAATTTTTTTCATACACTATTTACTTAGGCAATGTCATACACTTGAGCATTTCCAATACTACTATTTTATGAGTATGAGCACACTGAGACATTATTTGCACTCATGACTCCACTTGGTAGCTTTCAAGTGAGATTTTAAAGTGTCACTTGAGTCACTTGGTTTATCATAGACCCTTCTCAGTACTTGAGGTACACTAAGCAGTCACACTAAACTTAACACAGTCAATAACATTGAATAAATTAAACATAAACTTAAGAAATCACCAACATAAGAAAATTTGTACATAGACTATATATCGTTCTTGGATAGCTGTATTCAAGAAAGAGTTCAAGTCAATGAACCCAGCTCTCCAAAGTATTTCAAATAAAAAAGAAACATTGTATCTCTGCAGAATTCCGTGACTTTCTCGTCAAGGCTGGATATGAAAACTGTCACCATAAGCTTTGTATTACTACGTAGTTGGCAAGATGGTATTTCCTCTCCCAAAGTGTTCATCTAATCCCTAGAATATCCAAATTTACATGGCAAAAGTAACTTTGCAAATGTGAATAAGTTGAAAACACTGCGATGGCACCGTGTTCTTGATTATTCCAATGTGTCTGATCTAATCATATGAACACTTAAAAGCAGAATCGTTTGAGACAGAAGGAGACAAGCAGATAAATGTGAAGAGTGAGAAGAACTTGACTCATCACTGCTGGCTTTAAAGATGGAACAACAAGCCAACGAATGGAGGCAGCTTCTAGGCGCTGGGAAGTCTCAAAATTGTCAGCCTGTACAAGAGAGGAACTTTGTCTGCATAGCTGCCAGGATCCAAAATCCACTAACAGACCGGTGATTTAACTCAGTGGTGTAGTGCCTGCCTGGCAAGCATGTGGTCCTGAGTTAGATTGCTGGTGCCCTCCTTTCACAAAAAAAAAAAAAAAAAAAAAAAAAAAATCCACCAACAACCTGAATGGGTAAGAAAGCATTTTCTTTGAGTCCACAGGAAGAAACGTGGACCTGTCCACGTGTATACATTGCCTCTTTTCACATAAGATTCAATACCATACTTTTAACCTGTTAAAAAAAACACAAATTTACATTGATTTAATCTCCTTCCTGTATGATAAAATTTGTGGGAGCTATAGAATACCGAATACTCGCAAAAGAAACATTTTTAAGTGCTTGCTTATATGCAAGTCTTGTAGTTACATCAATCCCTGTTATGTTGTAGCAGCTAATATACTTTAATTATTGGTCTGAGATCTGTGGCTTATAGTTTGTAGATGAGTCATAATATAGAGAGTGTTTCTCAGACATTTACATTCATGAGAATCACACAGGGACCTTATCATTAACAGAATTTGATGGGTAATTTGGTATCTCAGTGGTAGAGAGGTGGCCTGTTGTGTGTGACACTCCAGGTACAATCCTCAGCACAGCACCAGCTATGAACCTAGACTCTGAATCATAAGACTGATGTGAACACACTTGTGATGGAATTGTAGGTGAATCCTGTGTTGTAGGTTCAGTGACCAGACATTACATAGAAGGCTGTACAGTTTTGATAAAGATAGAGAAAAAAGAAGAAGAAGAATAGACTAATAAGTCTCTGTTTTAGTTCTTATTATTCTATCTCATTAAAGATTTTAAACAGATGATCTTTGTTTCAATCTGCCTGGTTAGTAAAATTTACTTACTATTATGAACCTGTATAGAAGTCACTATCTGAAACTGACTTTAACAAATATTAAGAATAAAAATTTAGATTTCTAAACTTGACAAAGTATTGGTAATTGCAAAATATTTATGTGAAAATACATTTATCATGTTTTTTGACTGTTTTCCTTTTTTAGTTTGGGGGGGCTTTAATATAAGACAAGAGATTTGGTCTTTTATAGAACTATGTTGAAATTAAAGTAGCCAAAAGTAGATCCAGATATTAAAAATAATCATAATAGCATAATACACTTCATGAAGCCCTTACCTAATTTATTGTGTGCTAAACATGACATTTCATAGACATGGCTATGGCTTTAAATATGGTGTTTGGGCCAATGAAAACTGTACCAAACTTCATCTCAGTGGCGATAGGACTAAGAAACTTCACAATACTCATATATTCTTCTGTGTTTTACACCTAATTCACGGAAGCAGCTCAGTGATCTTCTTATTGACAAAACCACAAAATGGTGATATTTTCTTAATTTTCAAAAATTATTATTGACATTTTCTTACACAAAGTACTTGGGAGATTAAAACAAAACTCACTTAGAGTGCAATCATTGTTCAAGTATAGTTTTACTTCTGGAATGGGCAATGTTAGGGAGATAAAAGACTGATAGATATATTGATTTAAAAGTAAACATACAGATTGATAACAAAATATGTGTTTTTCTAAAAGTAGTAATCATATTAGATATAGCCCATCAGTCGTGCAATATTTGTATTGGACCTGATTTTCAAAGTAATTATTAATGTGTTAAATTTGAGTCTTACAGAATTTTCCCATTTTAATTTTTGTTGCTTAATTCTGCTAAAATGAAATGAAATATCATATTGTCTATTCACAGATTTCAAGTCTTTGACAATTTAGTTACTAATGTGGGTGTTATTTATGTTTGCAATTAGATCTCTACCATGTAGTGTTTGATAGAAAAGCAAAGCGAGTTCTTGCAACATTAAAATTCTTTTACTGTGTTTTCCTTACATACACAAAATTCTGCTTAATAATAAACAAATCTGAAATGAACACAAGGCAAAGAAATTAAAAACTCATAATAACATCTTTGTGTTGAGTGAAACTTAATTTACAATATTCATCTGTCTCTCCATCGTTGGAAAGGTCAATAGCTAACCATTTTCTCCTCCTGTCTGAATAGATCTGTGATTTCTCCTAGTGTTTCCATGGAAGATCAAAAAGCAAAACAAAATTCCCTTCTGTTCCCATTGCTACTTGCCCTAGAGATTAGCATGGGGCTCTGTGAGAAAGGAATAAATAGTCATTCTAATGTTATAAAATTGGAGCTCTGACTCACTTGCACTTTATGTAAGATCGAAATTGAACTGAGCTTCTGGCTGTGCTATTCTTAGGTTGAACTTTGAAAGTCACTCTTTTTCAAGTTAAGAATTCATGAAAGAGTATCAATTTGATAATTTAGAAATTGTTTACTTTTTATCCTTAATAATGACAGGACTATATTAAAAATTTTACTCAGTACATGCAATATCTCTCCATTTGTTACAGTCCGGGGATAATTTCCTTGTGTTTATCAGTCAAATTCTGTTTTCAGAGAGAATAAGAACATTCGGATTTACCTATTAATAATAAATGCATTGAAGTATAACAAATGACCACAATGAGCATGATAAATACTTAATACAAAACAAAACTATCTCTATGTCCCAGCAGATGCCCTATAGAAACCATGGTATTTTATTGATTTCCCTACAAAGTATTTTGAGCAGTAAGTCTAAAAAGATCATTGGCATAAGTTTTTGTTTGAAAACCTTCGCAAGGAAAGTGAACTGACCAATTGGGTGGCAAACAAAAATACGAAAAAAGACACAGAATAAAGCTTATGGAATCTGAGTTCTCATTTTTGTTCTTTGTTTACTTTCATTTTAATGTTCTATCATTAAATGTCAAACACAGATTCCTGTATTATTATCCACTATGGAAAATACAGACACCAGAACAAATCAATGGTATGCAATACCAGGCTATGGTAGCATTTCTTTCCTTTACTGGATTCTAGGTACCTGTTTCACTAATTCACTAAGGTCAAGATATGGATTTGATGTTTTTCTTTAAAATCACTGCTTTCCATAAATGTTTTCCATAGCAAAAAACTATAAAATCTCCATTCTGCTTTGAAAAATTTTAAGTATACATTATACATATAATTTCATTTGAAGCATGTTTCTACAGTTTTACTTGCAGAAAAAGTCTTATTATAAGATTATTATTTTATATCCATGACACTAAGAAAATATGCGAGAAGTCTCTTGATATATGAGTGCACTTATGTCCATTTGTTTTATTTTGGAATCATAGCTAAATCTCTTGCCAAGAAGGTTTTCTTTTTTCAGCTTGACAGTGGGAGAAACTATTTCTTCTAAAAATCATTGAATGTTCAATATATTAAGCGTAAAATCGGTATGAAGTGAGGCAAGATGTTCTTTCAGAACCTGCAGAGCTACAATCAACCTTATACTTTCAGAGATTCATGATAACTCATGAGGTAAAGTGGAGGTAACTACAGCTGCTAATTGTAACCATAATCTCATGTTACAAGTAGCAGATGTATTTCAGAAAATTTATTTGATGAACAACTTTATTGGTGTTGAGAATTAGTTTCAAAGCTTTTCTTGAAAAAAGAAAAAATGATTCCATACCATTGATGGTGGCCTATTTTCCCTTTGGTATCAACCATCCTTCTAAATTGGATCACAGCCAGGAAGTCATATTACTATGTTCCATCCTCATTGAATTATTGCTAGTGTTGCTTTACACTGTAATTGAAGTTCTGAATCTTGTTTTTCATAAATTACATGCTAGCAAAACTCAGCCAATATTCTATTCTTTGAGGTAAAGCTGTTAATATTGGCTGAATTGGTAACTTAATGAAGATAATTTGATGCAGATTTGTTCTCTTAGTGTTTTTTTTCTCATCTTTAGATGCGATTGACAAGCAAAACTAGACTTCACTTTTTGTGTGTGCAAGACTTGAGTGTTATATTCTGAGAGCACTATGAATTTAAAAATATGAGAGTCAATTTTATATGCTGCAAAGGAGGGATGCAAATTTTACCATTAGTCTCTGACCCAGAAATTCTCTTTTGAAGTTATATCTGTAGGAAATTATCAGACAAAACACAGGTTATGTCTAAAATCTAAAATTTCAAAAATATTACTTTATATATTATAATAGATTATGTGTGTCACAAAATTTTAGAGAATTGGTAACAGTGAATAATCAAAATTAAAATATACACATAATTATAAAGATATAATTAATTCAATGACATTAAAATGAGATGGCAGATTGACAAACTGAAAGTTGGAATATTTAATAAGAGAAATATAACAGTGGACTAATTAACAAAAACAAAAGTACATATGTCTTTTGTTATAAGATGTCTTGTGACATCTGAAATGAATTGCTACAACTGATTAAACAGGAGTATAGTTAAGTATTCTTTAATTGTTACTTTTTAAATATGTTTGAATTTTATTTAAAAAGAAAACAAAACAAAACAAAAGGGCAGCAACAATACAGAATTCCAAAGGAAAAAAAGAGAACAAAAAAACACTAAGAAATCACTACTTTTGTAACTTGAACAACTATTTCCAAATTGTTACTTTTTGAGAACAATGACAGGTGGGCCTGGGATTTAGTTCAGTGGCTTAAGTGCTTGCCTGGTAAGCCCAAGGTCGTGAGTTCAATCCACAGTACCAAAAAAAAAAAAAAAAAAAAAAGGAAGAGAACAATGACAGGGCCTATCACACCACCCCAAAAACAGACAAAACTCTATGAAATAATGCTTTAAAAATAACTGAATAACTGGAAATCAGCATAATAATTTCTGAGAAAAAGTAAGGAATTAGATAAGCTTTTGAACTGAGTATGCTTGGGAGGACAGATTATCACAGTGCAGGAAGCAGAGATGAAACTCAAGCATAGTGGAGCAAGGCTATAATCGTGATACTTGGGAGGTTGACGCACAAGTACAGGAGAACTGTGATTTCAACCCAGCCTTGTTACATAACAAGACTCTCAAACAGCACAAAGTAAAATACATACACCTACATCTACACATGAAGGCAAAAACCAACAAAACCAGAGGGAGCCTGCCAATCTCCCTGAATTTAAAAGATGATGTTGAAATCCCAGAGTAAGCACGATGTTTGGATTCCAAAGTTTTCTTAAGAGAGAGAGAGAGAGAGAGAGAGAGAGAGAGAGAGAGAGAAATGATCTCACATCTTTAGCTGAGAGCCTATCAGAAAATGAATGGGAATAGATAATGTAGATCTATGGGAATAAATAATCCTAGTGACTAGAGGTAAGAGCAACACGGATGAGGAATGATACTTGTGAAATACTATGAAAGTGAATATAATGCTAGTTCTTAACATGTAGAATGAAAACCTGTTTAATGTATAGTACTTTTGCTAAACTGCTTAGAGAGGTCCTGACTGACTAAAAAGGCGAAATTAATCCTAAATAAAGAACAGATAGTAAAACACCAAAAGGAGATGCAAGTGAATTAAGCTCTTTCAACTAACCTACGCATACATCAGAAAAAATCTCAAGAATATTTGTAAAAATGCAATTTATTCAAGACTAAACATTGTAAAAATTACAATGTAATCCAATAAAAAATTACATCCAGGCAAAACAGCAGGAAAATGTCAATGTAAAAAAGTTCTATTCATTGAAATTAACTAGAAGTGACACAGTTGATAAAATTAGCTGCCAGTGATTTTAAAAAGGGTACTGAGGTACATTCCATGTGTTTAATATTATAAAGGAAATAATACATGCAGAAGAAGTACACACCATTTACATATGTGTGCTTAAACAAAAATGTGTCTTCACAGAATTGCTATAGAAGGAATTACAAAGAAACACAACATGGGAATAAAAAACATTTTGGATGGATTTGAAACTGATTAGATATTGCAGAAATAATTACTGAATTTGAAGATGAAAATGATTGTGATCTATGTAGAATGGCAAAGGTGAAAAGGTGTTGGAACAAATAAACACATTAACAGTGAAATGAGTCATACATTCAGGGAATCCAAGTTGATAATACACAAAACATTCCTGGAGCCTATTAAACATTATATTCCCTGAAGAAGAAGACACAGCTTCAAATTTAAATCAAATCTGATGAAATTATAATTGAAAAGTATACATACATCAGAAAATATTTCTTAAAATCCTAGAGATAAAGCAAATGATATTTATTTTGTGGGTTATTATATTAAATATTATTATGATATAAATTCTCCCTGCATGTATTCACAGATTAAAAATCTCAGTAAAAGACCAGAGGGCATATTTGTAGAAACTAACATATCAAAATGTAAAGGCCTTCAAAGCAACAAATATAAATTAGAAAAAATAATTAGAAGGCCAATACTGATTTGAAGATGCTTTATGAACTATGTGAAAATATGGTTATTTATAAGTGCTGACAAAATAATAACTAGAACAGTAAAGAGCATCTAGAGATAGAGACATACATATTAACAACTAATTATTGAGAAATATAAAAAAATATGATGGAGAAAAAGATTTTTCAATAAGTAAATACCGTAAGTATTTGGTGTCCATGAAGGAAAAAGTAAAGAATATTAATCCATACAAAAACGAGTTGAAAGTAGAACGCAGCTTGAGGTCCACCCTGGTGGGGCTTCTATGGTTGCACATCATTGGAAACTCCTCACAGAGCACCACTGCTGTTGCCCTGTTTACAGTTCTATTTCTTAGGCCTGTGATAAGGCACTACAAGGCAGCAAAAAAGTATTCAGCAGAAAGCATGAAGACCTAACACTTTTTCTGTTAACTTTAGGTAGTTTGCATGTCCTAGAGGTCTGTACTACCTTGAATAGCTTAGGAAATGAATATGAATTCATGCATGTTTTAGAGGAGATATCAGAAAGACGGCAGATCCATCTGTCATGAATACTCCTAAAATACAAATTGCCTGCATTTGGATGATAAGATCCCAGGAGTTTTGAAGTTGTCAGTGTCCATAATTCAACTGGAGATAAAAGAATTGTGGACAGATGGAATGAGTGGGTTAAGTATCAAATTCATTTAAGAAAAGGGGGGGCTGTCTGGAAGACAACCTCATTAAGGGACCTTGAGGAGTATTACAGAAATCACCTGAAAATTCTTAAATAACAGTTTATTTAATTAAAAAAGACAGTAGAACACAGAAGCAAATATTATACTTTACAAATCTACTAGAAGAAAACATGGTATAGTAATTTTGAGACACTGAATTTTGCTCTAAAATATAAATTTACTAAAGTGTTGACCAATTAAATTTCACCAAAAGTAAAATGTTTGGCTTTTTCAAACTCATTTTAAGGAAATGGAGAGCAATGAATGTGAGAAATATTTATAAATCACATATCTGAGTAAGGACATCACCCATCCACATAATCCAAATTCAATAAGGAAATGTGTAAAGTTAAATAAATTGCAAAATAATGAATTTTAGTAAGAATGATTACATAGAATACATTCATATAAATATTTTATAATCTAATTCATCAAAAGTAAAAATGTATATAAAATACTGTAAAAATATAATGTCATCTGTTTTGAAAAGTCCAAAGTTGCTGGCCTAATTTCAAGAAGAAACAAGAAGAAAATGTTAAACAGAAACAAAAGAAGACTTGTTTCACAAAGGAGTATTAAGAATTTATAAAATGTGATGACTCCCCTAATAAACAGAAATATGCTTAGTCATAAGACCTAGAGAAATGAATTCTAAAACTCATATGGAACCATAAGGAACTCAGACTAGTAAAAGCATTCCTGGGTAACAAGACTAAAGCAGAAGGTTATATTATAAAGCTGCAGAGGTCAAAACAGCAAGGTACTGGAACAAAAACAGACATGTGAAACAATGATTCAGAACAGGGGATCTAGAGATAACTGTGGGCACATTCAACTATTTCATCTTTGATGAAAGTGCTGAAACCAGACACTGGAGGAAAGGTAGCATCTCCAATAAATGGTGTTGGGAAAATTGACTATTCTCATGCATAAAATTGAATGTAGGCCCATATTTCTTATCATGTACTAAGCTAAAATGAAAATGATTAAAGACATTAAATGTTAAAGCAGAAACACTTAATCTGCTAGAAGACAAAACAGATAAAATTCTTGAAACATGGGAATACCCAAAAACTTTCTAAACAAAACCCCATCTTCACAAACAATAACAGCAAAAATCAAGAAGTGGGATCATATAAGGTTCAAAAGCCTTTTGCACAGTGAAGGAAACAACCAAAAGAGTGAAGACACAGCTTATAGTACATGAAAAAAAATGTATAGAGTGAGTATTAATAACTAGTGTGTGTGTGTGTGTGTGTGTGTGTGTGTATAATAGAAAAAGCCCCTTCAAAACAAAAGATCCAATTAAAATGGACAATTGCAATGAATCGATATAATAAAATTTTTCAAAATGCAATGAATAGATAGACTCTCCTCAGAAAATTAAGTACAAATAGCCAATAAGCCCATGAAAAAATGTCTGATATTTCTGGCCATTTGAGAAATGCAGATAAAAACAATATTGAGATTCTACCTCACTCCAGAAAAAATTCAGGAAAGTAAATAGTGAAAAAAAATGCTAGCAAGACTACATTGAAAACAAAGAACTCTTCCATATTGTTGGTGGAAGTTTAAACTACTAAAACATTATGAAAAAAAAATATGAAGATTCCTCAAAGCCTAAAAATAGAAATCACATTTGATCTAACTTTTCTTCATCCAGGAATCCTCCCCAAAATACTAAAGACATCACATTGGAATGATATATGCATACCCATATTTATAGCAATGCATATGTTATGTTGACACATTGTGTCAACTTGAGAAGTTAAGAAATTTAACTAAGAGACTCCGCAGGGATCCAGAATCCTTACTTTGTAAATATCCTCATCTTGTACAAGAGGAGGGCACAGAGACTTTGGGAGTGCTACATCTGCCCACCCTTTTTGCTCTGGCTGCTTTTGCTGGTTGTTACCCTGAAGTTTTTCCCTGTGACATGCCGCCCTGCCTTGGAGCCAGCTGATGATGGACTGAAACCTCCACAAACCGTGAGCTAAATAAATTTTTCTTGTCTTCATTTTGGGTGTTGGGTATTTTGCCTCAGCAATGAGAGAAAGTAACCAAGCCAGCATATCATAATAGATATATCCTAGAAGTGGGCTGCATGTCCATCAATAGATGTAAAGGTACAGTAGATGTGGAGTTTATATGCCATGGGGTACAGTTCAGACACAAAGGGGCGTGTACTAGAGTCATTTGTAGGAGAACACATACACCTTGTGACCATAATGTGCAGATCAGACTCATGGGTTAATTATTGCATGGTTTGCCTTACATGAAACACAAAACATAAATAAAGAGAAACATGAAAGACAGACAGACAGTAGGAAATGAGAAGATAGGTATTTTGCAAAAGGGACCAAGAAATGCTGGGTGGATTAAGAAAGAATTAAAATGTGTTTTTACATCTTCCCAAAGTAAAGCAATCATTAGGTACTCTAAGCATATACTAATAAAAAATAAAAAATGAGAAATAGGAGGTAATGGACCTCCTGAAAAATGTATTGAATTTTGAGTTTATAAATAAACTTCATGAATGAAGAAAGGGAACAGATTGTCAAAATATAACAACACTCAGATTTAGAAATATTCAAAAATCTAATAGAAAATTTTATCATCTAAAACTGTTGGTATTCTGCCATTAATCTACCAATTACTGCTATGTGATTGTTATTTTCAAAAGTTACAATCATTTTTTTTATTAAGTAGTCCTTGCAGAGACATTTGACAACTATTTTTAAAAGTAGAAAAATTCATCAAAAGCAGGCACTTATTGAGAATCTCTACATAATAGTATGAAGAAACACTTGTAGTTTTAAAAATAAATGAGGTTTAACTAGCTGACAAATTAGCGAAGTTTCATGCAACTGAAAAAAGTCACTACCAATAAGAAATAACAAAGCTATCATCATTTTCTTTTCATAGAAAATTTTATTAAAAATTATTATTACCTGCAACATCATAAAGATATAAAAATTCTTAAAATGGTTGTTAACTTTGTGATTGCCACTTGTTATTCTCCAAGATCATATATTATGTATACACTAGTTCAAACCAAAATAATAATATGTTTTTGTTTCCATTTCAGCAATGCAAAGAAAGCAGACATAATGTGAAGTTCTTTTCTGTTTCTACTAAATGCACAAGCAAGGGACATTGAAACCAATCAGCTACAGACAATTTCAATACAGAAACCTTAATTTTTTTCATATGAATATGCTAGTAAGTATATATTAGTTATTGGAAAACTAGATTGCTTCTTTTTATTTGAAGAATCTTGCTTAACATAATATCAGTGTTTGAAAGTAAGTAGAGGTATGCGTAAACTTGTTTTAGGATAATCTGCATGATATAAAATACATATTTAGAAGTGATTTTAATAATATAAAATATGTAATTTAAAACTGATTTGTAAAACACAAATATCCTGTGATAGTCCGGTTAACCTAAAAGTAATAAAAATTTTTGATGAGTATCATTTCATTAACCATGGGTTAAAATATATAGACTTTCTGTATTGTAAAAGTTCATGTGTTCCATAATATGTAATCATCAATAAGTGGAATATATATTTTAAAGAATTTAGTGTAGCAAATAATATTTTGAATACATGTCACTTGTACCATATAAATACATTTTATATGGTATAAGTGAATTTGCTATGTTTTAAGAAAGGTAACAAATAAATTTCACAATTTAGTGTGCTTTATTAAACAATGAAATTTTAAGAAATATAATTTTAGGTATTTAGCTAGTCGTACATTTAACAGATAATTTATTCTTCATCAACTTTTCATTCTTGTTTTTCTCTACTTAATACCCAACATCATCCATCTGCCTAACGTATCCATTTTAGTTGTAAATGTATTTATATTCAACTTGTGAAAAAATTTTAAGATTGCATTCATTTTCTGGCTTTTAAATGATGCACATACTATTTAAATTCTGGCCAGCGTGATACGCTATGAACAATGTGTACCTTTCCTGGTGACTTACACTGCATATCACCATTTCTTTAACACCACTGTGTCACAGTTGGAATATAACTGTCACAATGTTCCTCAATATTTTAATATACAGTAGTTTTGGTGATTAGTTTTAAAAAAGATATTTCAGTATTTCTAGAAAACTAGATTTCCAACTTTAGTTTTTAATCATTTTCACTTGTATTTCAATTTAAATAAGAGAGACAATGGACAAGAAAAACACCAAAAAATAAGAGATTCAAATCGCTGAACAACCTGGAGATAGAATGGCTGATTTTTTAGAATTCAGCTTTGCTAACATTGGACTAGTTACTTAAATACTCAGTGAGTCACATCCAGAGAACTATCATAATAACATCTATTTCGTGGCATCATGACAGCAAAGTGAAATAATACACGTAGAATTTTTACAAGGCAATCCAGTTGAGAGTTTGTTCACTGGGAGTTTTAATCATGGCGACTGACTGTCCACTTTGCGGTACAATTTTTCCTATATACCTTGAAACCACATAATCAGTTTTCTGAAAAAAATTCTTCAAAGTACTTACTTTATTAAATTGTTCATGGCATCAGGATCATATGCTGTGACTTGTCCAATAATGGTGCCCTCCTTTACATCTTCATCAACTTCTATCAAGTAGGAGAGTTTGCTGAACACAGGAGGCTCATCTATATCTTCCACAGATATCTTGACCACAGCAGTGTCTTTGAAAGGTCCCAGGTGTAAGAATCGTGGGTCAAGTTGAGTGTTACTTGCATCCACTCTTAAAGTATACAGCATTTTTTTCTCAAAATCTAAATTCTGAAGTTAAATAAAACAAGAAAAATTCAGCATGATTTGGAAGGCAAGACAATAGGTGACAATTTCAAAACTTAATTAACCTGATTTATATTGATGTTCAACATTCTGATCCTTGATTATTGCTTCCATGGTACATCAAATAGATGGACACATCTTTGTATTGCCTTACTCTAATATATGGGAGTTAAATACATATAGAAGAATATACATTATTACTGATTCCCACTGGGTAATGGACTTCAATTTCATCAGTCTCAGTAAGAGAAGCATTCTTCAGTAGATGTATAAATTATATATATCACTACTGTAAAACTTGCATATATTTAAAATCAGAAGAAACACTGAATAATGTTCAAGGTTAGAATAAAATTATTTTTTAAGTAATTTGAACACTTTTGGAAAGTAAGATACGAGTGAAAAATTAAACATATAATAATTCATATTGACTATATTATTCCATGTTATGTTTCAGAATACTCTTCCACATTGCATTATAAAAATCAAGCAAACCTAAATGAAGCCCACGGTATTTCTACTTTCTACTTGTTGAAATAAACCATCGCATTTGCAATTAAAATGTTGGAAAATGTATGCAATAACAGTGACCAATCTATACTTTGTTTTTCACATAGAGAAACACAAAAATGAGTACACTTGAGTAGTTCTGGTCGTACTGTGTTTTGTGTTTACTCAAATACAACCACTTGAATTTTTATATCAATTTGTAATTATCAGTGATGAAAATACTTCAGTCATTTAAAGTAAAATCGCTTCTAGTCTCACTTTTGTGAAAGACAGATTGTGTTATAAAAGGGAAAATTAAAGCTTTTCTTCCCTTTCCTGAAATACAAGAAGAAACCATGAGGCGCTCAGTAACAAAGTGAAGGCAGTGTAAAGGAACCTTTTTGACACTTATGATCCCTTCCTGCGTGTCCTTGTCCGTGACGACCTCGAAAGTGTCCGCCCCATCTCCTTCTGCGATGCTGTATTCCACCTCCGCGTTCGTCCCCAAGTCAGGGTCACTGGCTTTTATCCTTCCGAGTTGAGTCCCAGGAGTTACAGACTCCGGAGAATTAAAATGGTACGTGCCTATGAATTAAATCAGAGTCTTTGACATTTCATGTTTGGATGACATTTTAAAAATTTTCTCTGTATTTTTTACTTAAACTAATTTTAATTTGGGATAGCTTTCATCATATTTTCTTATAAGCTCTTAAAGTTATATATTTATTAAAATAAGAGAATAATATTTAAAAGCAGGAAAACCTCATTTTCTAAATGAGATCTATGTCCCAGACCTATGTCCCAACATTATTTATAGAACACAGGGGAGACCTGATAGTAGCATATGGAACTTTTGATTTAAAATGACATGAAAAAAATAGTTGCTGCTTCTATGGCATGCTCAAAATGTCATCACACATTTTTACATGTATTCAGTTATTGTAAAAATTAATTTAGTATATTATTCCATATTAGAGACATAAAAATGATATTACACATAACTATCTCTGTGTTTAACGTTTGGTTTTTGTTTTAAGGTTCATGTTTTTAAATAAGAAATGGCTTTTTCTGTTTCCTACAGATCAAGCAAGTTCTTGTATTGCATTCTGAGTATTCTTCAGAGCATTTTAGATTTTTCCCATCGGGAGACAATAGGCAGATATACAAAAAATACCGAAGTCAGGAATATTTTTAAGCCTTTATTATGTGCTGAACTCTATGGAGGATCAAAGTCCCTCCATGGTAATTTAATTAGTACTCATCCTGGTCTTCCAGTCCAACATAGGTCAATTATCTTCAGGCCGAGGCCTAGGGAAATCATCTGGCGGACTTGGGAGAAAAATCTGTTTCACTTCAAAGTCTCTTCTATTTCTGGTTTGTTCAGTGGTTAACAAAATGAGTTCTGAAGTCCAAGTGTAACAGTTTGCATTCTCACCAGCAGTGAAGTCAGGTAAATTTTACAAACTTTGATGTCAGTATCTTCATCTATATAATAAAGTAGATAATAATAGCACCTAGTGCATAGATTTGTTAAGAGGATTAAATGAGTTTAGAATTGTAATTTTTACTATTTCAGGATGTAGTCCTCAGCATTTTTTTTATTGCTATAATAGTCTCAAACCTGTTTTCTGAAGATACTAAGATCTCACATAGTGATCTAAGAGAGGCTGAAACATAAAGTCTGAATGCGTAAAATCGATAAGGCTCCTCATATTTATATGCTGTGTAAACAAGAGATCTGGGCAAGGCAACCGACAGACTTAGATTTGAATTCCATCACCCAGATTTAAGAGCTCCCCCCTGAGCAAGGAGATCAGAAGGAAAAGAAGATAGTCACAGTGAATACTGGCAAGTTCGTTTGGAAAACTTTCCAACTTACAAAAGCCATAAAAGGATACTTAAATTTCTAAAAGCAGTGCATGCACCTGTTTTTATTCACTATATACTTGTTGATGGAAATGATCATCATTTTCAATTTGGAAAAAAAATGTGATTGTTTTTTGATGGAGGTGCTGTCCATTTACTTTTATGCAGAAACAAATAGCAAAACTAGTAACACCAATATGTTCTGTCAGTTGTCTGTGGGAGAAACTTCTGGGCATGAGATGAAGGAAACCATCCTTACTCTGTGGAAAGCGAGGAGGATTGTTGTTGACGTCTGTCAGAGTGATGTTCACGGTGGTGGTCCCAGAGAGGCCGCCCATCTGGCCACCCATGTCTTTTGCTTGGATAACCACTTGATACTGCTCTCGATTTTCTCTGCTCATGTCTGGTAACGCGGTTTTTATTACACCTTTTGTAAAAGTAAAAGTAGACAATTCAGTCACTGACATTTAAAATAAACGATCTGCACTTAGTAATAAAAAATGGAGTGGGGGAAGGCGTGCTTCCTTCCACAACCAATTTAACACAATGCACAAAATGATGAAATCTACCATGGACTATTCTTCACTGATTAAGGTTTGCTACATCAATCTAGTTACTATTTTGATTTAAAAGTGAGTTTTGTGGAAAAGTTTAAGAACTAAACTTAATTCTACTGTAACATTCTTTAGATATTGAATATTTTATGCTGTATAATGTGTTGAATATTTGTGAAATTTTCTACTTAGCATGTGAAATTTAAACCCAGTAGATAATAGTGTAAAAAACCAAGGATTCGAATAAGTTGCTTCAGCCGTAGGAAGTTTGTTTTGTGTCTATGTAATCACTGTAGGAAAGAAACAGAAACATCTTATTGAGTGGATAGATTTTAGATGTACTTAAAAAGCTATGAAATAGACATGTATACAGGTGTATTATGGAATGAGACATAGGCCAAATAATAAATATTTTTACCTGATTCTGGGTCCACTGAGAAATATGGCTGCCCTTGCAATATGCTGTAGACCACTTTGGCACTGTTTCCGTAATTGGCATCATCAGCATCTGTTGCAGTCACTTGGATAACAGATGTACCTGCACAAGGCCACCCCCAAAAATGGAACTGTGAGCACTTAACTTTTAAGCATTTTCTGGAAAAATTACTATAAACATTATTCGTTAGAAAAATAGATTTTTTCCTTCATTTTCTTCTTAAATTTAAACATTTTTAATTTATTATATGTTATCTTAGATAAGGTAGTGAACAGATATCCTATTACAAAGATAAATATAAGGAGTCCAATGAAATAATTTAGTACAAAAATAGTAACAATTTTTTAGGAACTATAAAGAACAGGAAATTTCAATTAGTACCATCTTCTGGTAAGTGAAAAAGTGTAAAGATGAATTCAAACTTTCTAATCTATTGTTTCTCTTTACTCTGATAAATTAACAATATGGCTTAGACTAAAAGATAAAGAAATTTTATTATAATATTATTATGGAAAAGTAAAAATGTCATAAAATTTAGTGATAGAACACAAAGTTTTGATATGAGAAATCCTAGATTTTGTCATCAATACCAGAAAAAAAGAGGGGGAGAGGGGAGGAGAGGAAATAATAGGGAAAAAGACTATTGAACTATAAATGTTTTACTGCCTTTTTGTCTACACAGATATACATTGTTATTAAGTGTTGTGCTTCCTTTTAACAGCTAGGTATTATAGATATGATTATGCCCATTGGTATGTATATTGAATATAATTATATTCATGTATATACTACTATGGGATAGATATAAATATCCCTCAGTAGTATCATATATTCCGAACTGGGGGTTTTAAAAGGTCATAGGGTCATAGAGTAATACATTTATCAATGGATCAATCTGATAATATGTTCAAGGTGCTGTTAGGAGGTACAGCTGTTTGGAAGGGATGTGTAGTGTTACAGTAAGCTTTTAAGTTACGTCTTATTACTCACCTCCTAATTTCTCTCTCTACTTCCTACCTGCTATGAGGTGAGCAGTGTCCTCCTTTGTGGGGTTAGTATTTTTTCCCAGTGTCTAGAAAGGTGACTCCTACTGAAAATTCATTTCAGAATTGAGGTCATTATTGTGATTGTACCTGACTATATATTTTGGAAGACTTTGCAGCCAGTTTGTATGAAGAGTAAGGTTTGGAGATGTTGCCTAGAGAAGTTTTAGAATGCTGCAAACACTCTAATAGATTTTTCTGAAAAGAGTTAAGAGGAACAAAATATCTATATCCAAGCAGATAGTAAAGGTCAGGTTTAGGAAGGTTCACTTGGGAACAAGGACTCCATCGGCACATAGACTTGAGCTCTGTGTGTAGAAAATTTGTCCACATTTTGCCCATGTCCTCAGTCTTTTCGGGACACTAAAAGCAGTGATCTGCCTAATCCGGAACAAGAACATACAAGACAGCACAATATTCAGGCCATGGGATGGTTACAACTGCATGTTTTTAGTAAGATGTACAGCAAAAATCTGAGGCTGAAATGTGAGCAGAAAATTTTTAAAAATATAAATTTTAACCCATAAAAAACATGTAAATTTGAAGCCAAAGAAGGCATGACTGCTAAACAGATTATTGCCAGTAGAAAGAAGCTACTTATTTTACATCATGTGAACAGGAAAAAATACCTTGAAAGAATCTCAGGAAATGACTGGACCTCACTCTTTACAAGCTCGATGATATAACAGGGTAAACACATTTGAAATACTCTTCTTTGAAAAGAAAGTCTCTAGGTATACTGGTCATTATGGCCACCTAGGGAAGCATTTCCCTGAATTTAGCCACTGAGGTGCTCAAAAGTCTCTGTAGCTGTGGTCCAAGGGAGTCAATCTACTGCTCAACTTGATGGAAAACATTGGTATCATCCAAATGGTGTTAATTTTGCTCACATGCAGAATGCAACCACTGTGTGGTCATGATGACTTCCACCCATATTTTAAAAGAAGGCCGAGAGATAAGAAATGTGTTACTGCTATTGCCATATGTTAAGCTATGAGACTGAAGCTGAAGGAGCATTGAGACCTCAGAAAGTTGCAGATACAAAGAACTAGTCTGTGCTAGGTAGAGCCCCAGGAAGTGAGTGAAGCCAGTCCAAGAAAGCAGCAACTTTCAAGGTCATTTGATTCAGGCTGCCCAAGTCCTTTGGAGTTTCATCTAGTCAAGACCTTCCCCGTATGCTGGATATGGAGCTACGGTATTTAACATTTACTGTGCTGGATTTTGGTCTTACTTTGGTCTAATTTCTTTCTATCCCTTAATCTTCTCTTTTGAAATGCAAATGTTTATCTTGTGCCATTGATAAGTTGCAACTAAATTTTTTTGTATGTTTGTTCTTTTTTTTTTTAATGAGAACTTACTGTTCAGAGTTTTTGTTAGTTCTCAACGGTGACTTTGGATTTGACTTTTGCAGAAACACTGGTACTGTTAAGATTTGGGAATGCTTAGAAATGGATTAAGTGCATTTAATGTTAGGAGGTAGGTATGAGTCTTTTGCAGGCCAGGGATACAATGTTGTGATTTACATTTAAAATATTCTCCACAGAATCCTGTGTTCAGAGGTAAGATTTTCAAAGGTTATTGCATCATAGGACGCTTGGTGGATTAAGCCATTGATGAATTCATTGCTAAATGTAATGTGACAGGGAGCTCGTGGGAAGAGGTATGTCACTAAGGTTAGGCCTTTGGATGGTTATGCCTCCTCTGAACTTCTCTCTGTCTGCTTTCTGACTGTCATCAGGCAAGCAATCCTCTTCTGCCATTCCTTTCCACCATGATGTTTCTGTCTTGGAGCAAGTCAACAAAGACTGAATTCAGGAAACAGCCTAGTTTATCATCGTCTTTAAATTGTGAGTGTTGGGTATTTTTGTCCCAGAAAAGAGAAGGCTATACTGCATACTAGGTATTAGCTATTCATACTATTTGCCTAATTTTATATTATAAAATTAAATTTCCTTTTACCTATCAGAAGCAACTATCTTTTAAAATATGTCTGTTCTTTAAAGGAGCAAGTGCTAGTAATTAAGGAATTAGGGTGCAGTTGAGTGGTACAACACTTGCCTAGCATATACAAAACCATGGGCTAAATACACAGTACCACAAAAACATAAATAAATAAGATACAGTAAAAAAGAAAATTTCAGTAAATAAAAATAAAATAACAAGTTGATGGATGTTTCCCTTCTTTCCTTTCCTTTTCTTTTGCTGTAAATCTCTGTAGAAACCCAGGTCATCATTTTAAAATCACTGTTAAGTGAAACCTACCATTCATTCCCTAAAGCATCTTGACATTTTTAGTTAATTATGCAAAACTTTTCAAAAGTTTGATTTTAATCGTTCAATACATTACGAAGTTCAGAATGAATTCCTTTTTTATCCTTTACCTATTTAAATGACCCACATATTTTACTCATTCATAATGTTTAATATGATTGTATTTTTAATTCTGCCTATATGCTTCTGTAATTTCCACTTAAAATATATTTTCATGACCATTAATAATGGCAGCTTATTACTTGTCAATGCAGTTTAATTTTACAAGTTGAATTTAGCTAGTCTTTTTTATATTTTCTGAAAATTCACATACAAGGGGAATTTAAACTCTGCACTGAAGGCATCTCTTTTACAACTGTGATGGAATTTATTTATCCTTATGAGTGATATCTACACAATTTATATCAACTGAGATTTTATCATTGAAGAAGTATTTACATTTGTTCTACTTATATGAGAACAAATGTATAAAGCCATTTCTTCCACAATAATTTTCAGAATTTCAGTTGACATATTATTTCTTTGGTATTTGATCTTTTTGTATAATCACAAGCTAAAATAAGTTAGGATGAGAATTCTTTACACATTTGGAGATTTTTGAACACGATGTTTTAAGCCTTAGTATTATGAAAATGCAACTTGTGGATCCAGTGATTTTATGGCAGTGGCTGTGTTACCAGATGAAAAAGCATAATTTTAAACTTTTACGTGGGCAGAGGTAAAAACAATCTCTATATATTTTTGTACTGTTCAATATGTATTGTGAGGATTATTCTATATTTTTGAGATACGATCATTGATCTTACATAAAAATAGGCTTAGAAAAAAGGAAATTAACATAAAGATTGCTTTATCAAGCCTATAAATGACTAAAAATCTAAAATCACCCTTATTAAAAGTTTTCTGCTTTTCAAAATCATAGTAACATTTATGGATACTGTTTAAACTGATAAACAGTGATAACATATTAGTGATATTTTATTTATACTTAAAAAGTAAGTAAAGGAAAAATGTCTAGTTAGTTGAACTAAAGGGAATAGATTTCTTTTTTCTGGAAATGTAATGATTTATATGTGGTTAACACTATTGAGTATTTTATTTAAAATAAAATGATTTATACATTTTATATTTGTTTTGAAGACAGGACAAAAGATAATACCCCACTGTGATTTTTCTAACCAACTAAATTCTTCAAAATGTTTTTCCGTGTTTTCTCTAGTCATATGTATGAAATATTTTATATTGCAGATGTATGAATGTATTAACAAAAGAAGTATAAATATAAATACTAATAAAGACCTGGGTGACAAATTTATGGATACATCTTGCAGCAAAAGTTTCAGAATTATTTAGATATTGCTATTTTGATGATTTATCTTGTACCTAAATTATATATTAAATGAAATGTATTACAGAATAAAAATGTTTATCATAATCTTTAACCCATTTTTTCTTAATGTTTTATTAATTATATTTAAGACATAAATTGAAAAACAAAAAAGCTAAGCTCATAATAGTAAATCATGAAGAAATATTGAAAGTGAAGCAAAAAATAACTTTCTCATTAAAGATTTTAGGAATTTCTATAAAAGTAGAGTTATTATGGAATAACTGATATAATGGTACAATAAAAAGGGGAAAAGAACATGACCAATTTATGCATGAAGAAACAGAAAAATAACACATATCATACAGGTTTTATCCTATTCTATGTCCAAATGTCTTCTTTTAAAGTCCTGTAGAAAAGATAGTAATCTATTTTAACTTTGCTAAATGTTAGAAAAATTGTTATAAGTTATCAAAAGTGAAGAAAGAAGTAATTTTTCACAACTTTATTCTTTTTGGGGTCCAACAGTCCTGACTCTCTGTCCCTGCCTAGCGTATGATAAACTTGAAGAAGCATTTGTGCTTTGGGGATCACCAGGAGAAGTAGTGGTGATGTTCAGAGGCAGTGCAATGGAAACAAAATGTGACTGCGAATCAGATGAATGGAAATTAAAACCATCCTATGTTAGATGTACCTGCTTTTTCCTTCAAAATGTAATCTCTGTTACAGTAGGGCCCATATCTGGTTCTATTCAATATTTTGCCTTTAAAATCTGAGAGAGTATCTAACATACAGTCACAATAACAAAGGAATTTATAAGGGACCGGCAGAATTCTCAGTACTCAAGTTGTGTTATTATGTTTTCCTTATACTACATGTAAGATGTAGGTTTGAAGCAAAAATAAGTTGGTCTTGATCACAAAACCAGTAAGTGACATTAGACCCAATCAGTCTAAGTAAAGTAAAACTAATTATTCTAAATGTTTTACTGAATAGCTCAATTGTGTCATCGATGTGATTGGATTCTTTATCAACTCCACAGTTTCTCTCTAACACAAGGCTCCAGTTAGGACATGAGCTATTTATTGACTGATTTATTTGTTTTTCACAAATAACTGCAGAGGAATTCCTCATTGTAAAATCATATACACTGTAGGAATGGTTAGTGGATAAGTTATATAGAGTATAATAAGTCATCTGTCAAGGCACTGAGAAAATATGTATCCTAAATCACCAAATTTATGCAACAGTAATTTCCTTAAGCATGATTGCATACAAATGTAGTACACTGATAGAAAATCTAGTCAACTGAATTATGATCAAAAGACATTAGAAATATAAAATATAGGGAATTTCTACTAACATTTTAATCATGTTCCTAAATTACGTATATTTGCATTCATCCAGATTATGTATTCTTAGGATGCTAATATATTTCTGATTTTGTAAGCTTATTGGAATCACTTGAATTGAAGTAAAGAACTGTATTAATTTTGAGAGCTAAAGTCGAAAGAGACACACAGTTTTAAAAGAAAAAAAACAGTTGGAAGGAAACTAATACAGTAGTTGATGAGAGAAAAATAAGTGATGGAACTTTAAGAAACAAAAATGATTGGAAAGAAAATGTAGATGGCAGAGATCGTTGGAGGACAAAAATTCATTTTATTTCATTAGACTTCATTCCCTCCCCAAATTAATTGTAGTTTGTCAACTAATAGACTTAAATGGAAAGCACTAATATAGTGAAAATAATATTAGAATGAAATTATTGAGTATCATTTAATTTATGTCTATTTTTGATATGTCTGTTTTAAGTTTAAACTGTTAGCATGTAATTTATATATATATTCACAATTCTTGGAAATTGCCCTTGAGTGTCTCTCTGTAAAAAGTTTTTATTTTACAAATAAAGACATAGAAAATTACACATACAATAATTAACAATAAGCCAACAGATTTTTTTAAGTAAGATATGAATATTGCAACAAAGGAGCACACAACTTCAGGAATTTGAGGGAGTACCAGGACTTGAACTCAGGACATTTTGTTTGATACAGAAGTACTGCAGCACTGAACTATATCCTCAGCCCAATTTCAGGAATTATTAAGCACCTAATGTTTTCTTTTTTTTTGGTTTGGTTTGGCTTTTGGTTTGTGTTTTTGATGGTACTGGCCATTAAACCCAGGGTAACATTTATGCTAGGCAACCACTCTAGGACTGAGGTAAATTCCCAGACTACTTTTTGGGGATTTACCTAGAAAGTACATACACAAAGCATCTACGTCTAGATGTGTAAGTCTTTGTGTATGCGAGTGCAAATATATTTAAAATCATACATGAAAAAAAAAAGTAAGGGATTTCCCCCTTGGAGCTGTCATTTGTGTAAGTGTTTACTGAGAGAAGCGTTTGATTTAATCCAAATAAATTAGAAAAATGTTACTTTGAGGGAATATTACTTTGAGGGAATTTCTCATGATCTGATGAAGTAGATTTTCAAGTTACATTTTTCATAACAAGGAGCAATGTAAGAAAATAGGCTTGGGGATTGGCAAAATAACTGCATCTCTTAATTTTTTCTTTAAAATCTAGGTTAGTCAGTAGTAGATGTCATATAGTTTTGGAAGAATCAGTTCAAATCTTTGATTTATTTGTAAACATTTATTAAATGAGGCACTGAAGCCAATGCAGTGTCTTCTGTACACATGCTGTGTATATTAATCTGTGTATTCATAGTTAAAGATAGAACCACATATAAATAGTATGGGTGGCCCAAAAGGGAACAATTTACTGACGCCAGATAAGTAACAAATAAAAGCTGCACTGCTCAATAAATACAATTTATTTGTATTTTGTATTTATCTATATTCTCAAATATTTATTTATTGATACCAAAAGTTGCAATCAGAACAAGACAGATATGTGTTATGCATTTTTCTCAGTTTTGTGAGCATTCTACCCTTGGAAGGAATGTGATTGGTAATGGTGCAAATTCTCACTTTTAAGCCTTATTCTAATTAAAGTTGTGCTGCTCACAAATTAAAGCATACATAGATGAAATACAGAGAGCAGTACTGGAACCATTAATCTATAAACTTCATTGCACTCATAAGCTTTATATTGTTTTATTATAAAATATTGAGTCATTGAAGAATTTTAAAACTCAAAGGTATTTAATTCAATTTTTATATTGTTAAATATTCAATAAGTGTAAATAGACATTACTTTATACTTATATTTAATATGAGAAAATACATATAAATAGGCAGATTGGTGAAAATGTGGCAGTGAGAGGTAATAGTTCATGAAATATCACAAATAAAATATTACAAATAAAATAGTTTCAAAAATTTTTAAGTTGAGTTCCAATTTGAATCAATCATGATCAAAATTCACAGATATAATTATTTTTTCATCATAATTTTGTCTTTCACTTTTCTAAATGTCAAATCTTTCTGAGGAAAATAAGGGAAAGGTTTTATACTGTCAGATGTCAAATTATCTGGTAAAGTAACTTACGTAGAAAAGTACAATTTTACAAAAGTCACAATGTTACTGGAAGACCAAATTACCTGAAAACACACTGCAATTGGAAATTGGTAAGGAAAATATAATTGTAAATGGGCCTTCGTTTCAAATACAAAGAGACCATGCTTTTTTTCTAAATTACCCTATTCCCAGACCAATATAGATAAATCCAGGTAACTGTACTGAGTTAACAGGCACTGAGACAATATCGTAAAAGCACATTCATTCATGGTTTATTCCAGTACTTTATGGCTTCATCGGATTCCAGCTTAATTGTATGAGTCCCTTTGATATAGTTGAAGGGAATACCTGAAAACACAATAAAACTGTGCTTTCCTCATATAGAGAAGATTTGAGGATAGATACACTAACTGCTTTACAAACTCTTAGTTTTGCTAGTTTACACAGTTGAAAATTTCACACCAAACTCTCAGGAAAGGCAAACAAGCTTGTTCCTCCAAGTATAGAAAATATTTTTTACTGGTAAATATATTAATAATAATGACAAAAATAGACTTCAAATTGTATTAAATTTGAGAAAATTCTTGTACAAATTTGATATTGTGAGTCTTATCATTGATTTTTAGATAATTTTATGATTTAAGATTTAGCTCTTTTCTCAAAACATGCAGATAGAACTGTTGCATGCTTACAAATCATAGGGGTCATAAAAAGAGAAATAATTATTTTATTGGCATGATAGCCAATGGTTTTTAATGTAATATGCAAAAACACAACTTGAATTTCACCATGACACTACCAGATTAATTGATCTTAGCTGATTTGCTAAATCTTCCTAAATTCTGTGTTCATAAGTTTCAAAATGTGCCTTTAAAGATCTATTTCCCAAACTAAAAGATAAAGTTGTTTCAATGAGCAAATGAAATAGTCCAGAGGAAATGTACCAAGCTCCAGAATTAGTTGTTATTATTCATAGTAATATAAACAGAACCGTCCAGCACTGCTCATTCTGTTATTCCTTCCCCCTTGAGGCAGCCGTGCATCCTACTTGGTGGCCGTTTGGGTGGCAGGTGAGTAGAAATTAAAGTGTTGGTTCCCAGGAAGTGAAATAACTTAAAATATGACATGAAAGAGTAATATATATAAATTCAAAATAATTGAAAAAGAGTTAGTTACAGTTTTTACCTTGAGAAAGGCCATATACCATAACTATATCTCCATAATCACTCCCTTAACAATCAAACCAAAAACTTTGCTCACACAGATTAGGTGATACCTACCAACTCCAGACATTTCAGGAACACTGGCAGTGTATAAGTCTTTCGTGAATTTTGGCTCATTGTCATTGATATCATGGATTTTAATGATAAATTCCGATTCTGGCTCCACCTGCCGCCCGGTCTTTCTGTCTATAGCCTTGGCTCGAAGAATGTACAAGGACTTTTCTTCTCTGTCTAATTTCTTTGCAGCATGAATGTCTCCTGTCTTTTCATCTATGACGAACAGACTGCCAGCCCCATCTCCTGTTAGTATATACTTTAAATTTCCATCTCCTTTGTCTTGGTCAGTGTGAAGCTTTAAAGAGGTAGAAAAGAAGAGCTCTGTGAATATCTGAATTATTATTACAGTAAAAGTAAATTTGGCACAAATAAATTTGTCTCCATATAACATCACTGTAATGATAATTTTAATGAACATCTTCATTTTCACTGTGGGAAACCTAAACATTTCAGTTTTTGTTAGAGTAAACCTTTCTAAACAATTGCAATTAGATTCATGTGCAGCTAGATTTACAATGAAATGAAAATAAATACATCATTTCAAAGCATAGTGTTTCAAACGTGTTCATGATTTTAATATCACCAAGATTTAAACCTACAGTGCACTGAAAAGAAAGAAGCCCATTAACTTAGATCTTGTTTGTAAAAGATCAAAGAATCTTAATCACACTTAAAATAACTGAACTCAAAGGTATGATATGAGAATTTTTTAACGTATTATAATAAATTCATGATGAATATCTTACTTTGAAACTCAATTTTATCAACCTTGCATTAATATTATAGAAGTTATGATTTTGTACTCAGGAAGATAAACCAATCCTTTGATTTTAAACTCTTGGATAATTTTCTGTATGGCTCTGGCAAAGCACATGTCTGATGACACTGTTTACCTTGGGGAAAATAAAATATTTTATAGAAATATTTAATTCCAAGTGATATAAAACATGTGCTTTTCCTCTGTCTTTATAAATCATGTCTTAAAACATGACAATTTTTATAACATAGTTTTTAGTGTTCCATAAAAACAATTTTAATGTTAAAAGCTAACTATTATATTTATTTATGTATTTATTTATTTATTTATTTATTGGCACCGGGATTCAACTCACGACCTCACGCTTGCAAAGCAGGTGCTTATGCTGCTGAGCTAAATCCCCAGCCCTATTATACTATTTTTAAAAAACAAATCACACATATCCACAGAAAATTCAAATGGAAAAACTGTAATATTTTTGAAATTCTGACACTTCTAAAATTACACTTAAAATATCAATTAATGTTTATCATATATGAGTATGGAATATAATGTAATATTTATATAGACACACACATTCACATTGAAAGAAATGAAACCATTTAAAATAATTAAATTGTGATATTAAGCAAATCTATCATCTCACATATTTATCATTTTTTGTGGAGAAAGTGCATACAGAGAAATGTAGGAAACTGTGACCAAATGTCCACTCCTTCAGTTAAACAGAAGAATAGTATACACCAATGTGTTTTATGCAATTGAGACTCAAAAATGTCATAATTATTTCTAAAAATTGCTAAATAATTTGTATTTCAAGTAAATCTGGAATTTTAAGCAGCCAACCCTTCCTTGGTTATTTCATATCATATAATACACAACTCACATGACATACTGACCTCATCTCTTCCTTTCTTCCAATGAGTTCCATTGTTGTCATGGCTATAGTGAAATTGTTATGAGTTAATTTCTTCAGAATTTACATCTACTTTGCTTTTAAATCCCAGTAAATAATCACCTATCTTTCCTTCTTGGAAATATCTTCTCCAGCCCTCTGTCTCTTTGAATCCTCTTGCTCCCCCCCTTTTTTCCTTGCATTTTATTAGGGCCTCTGCATCAATCTCCTGATGCTATTGCCTCTAGTCTAGCTCAGTTCCGAGCAGCTTCCTGTGCTAAAGCTGGTGATTTCTCTACATAACAAATATGGTCACATAACTGTCTAGCTGACAAATCTTCAAAAAGGCACACTCTTCAATGTCCTATGAATCAAGATCAGTATCCTCTAAATTACCCTGTTACACTGGACGCAATGTTTTCCTATTTTGTTTGTTTTTATTACTCCAAGCGTCTTCTTTAAAAAAGTTAATACTAATTTTCAAAACTAAATTTACTTTTAGTCATTGTATTTGCTTTAAATTCATGACTTTATTTCAGTAATCTGGTCCTTCTTTCTGGAGGCATCCTGTCATTTTTCTAGGGCCTCTCTAGGCATTTTATCTTTATTGATTCTTTCATTTTATAATTTCTTAGTTCAATTCTTGGCAGACTTGTACTCTCACACCTAAGATTTCCATTTGTATTGCTTACCTTTTAACACCCACTTTTCTTATCAGTTTTCCCTTGTCTACAAATGTATCATATCTCACTTTTACGTTTCCTCCATAGAGATAGTTTCCTTTGCTCAACTGACTAGGATGAATGAGTTTGCATGAAAGTTACACAGCACATTTGAGTGTTTATCAGAATTCTCACCAGGTTTCTTGAAAGAAGCAACTGTTCTTTCTAAAAGTATAAAATGCACCAGGGAAAGATGAGTATAAGTTTTAAGGTACCAACGTATATTTCTTAAAAGTCAGATAATTCCTCTTTGTTTGATGACTATCTTTTCAAACACATACCAAAGCATTATCCATTTTATCATTAAAATATCAAATATGTAAAATTAATCTTTCATTTTAGCTTAAATTGTATCTTTGAAATCTGAAAATTCATTACACAATTATTTTGATGACTACATTAATTTCAAAGTATATATATAATATATACTTTTTACATATTTTTTTATAATTTAAGAGGAGAAAGGAAATAAAAGCCTTTGATAGGGGACTGAGAGTCTGCACCCAGTGACCTGTGACCACCTGGAACCCTTGGTGTGGCCCGAGGGACTGAGACTCTTTCAGTGAATCACCCACTTCTGGGAACCAACTCTGAGGCCTGTGGGAACCAGGAGTTGTGCTCAGTGACTGGACAGACTGCCAGCCCATAAAGCAACTAAGACTTGACAACTAATTTGGAGGAACACAGGAAAATGCCAAAACAAAAGAACAAAGTGCGATCTCAGGCTTCCAGTCCATCAAGTGCGGGAGACATAGACATAGACATGGCTGCATCACAAATCATACACCTGAAATGTCTGAAATGATAGAAAAGAAAGTAAAGAAATAACTCTAGGAAGCTGTAAAGGAAATGAGATCAGAAATAACCTTTCAGATAAAAACAGAAATGATAAACATAATGAAAGAATTGGTGAGTATACCCAAAGAAGATGTACATTAAAAAAAAAAAAATCAAAGGGAGCAGCATAGGAAAGTGATGAACAATACAGGAAACAATTAGAATACATGAAAGAGATCTAAGGAGGTATCTGGAAAATCACAAGTTCCATTGAAAGCTGCCAAAACCATGTTAATAAAATTGAAGACTCACTCTCAGTCCTTCAAGAGAGGACTATGGCTAGTGATCATGAAAGGAAATATCTTTTAAGAATAACAAGAAATTAGGAAATAACAATTCAACAACTACAAGATGATGCAAACAGAAACAATGTAAGATTGATAGATGTCAACACAAAGGAGACAACAAAAATGACACAAAAGGATAATTTGCAGAAATAATAGCAGAAAATTTCTCAAACATAGGAAAAGAAACTGACATGCAGATAAGCAAGGTATACAAACCACAGTAAACCATAACCTAAATAAATCTATACCTCACCAGATAATAAAATTTAGCATAAGAACAAAAGATTAAAAGCTGATAGAGAAAATAAATAGATCACCTATAGATCTGATAGGAGAGCCTATCAGAATCATGGTAAACTTCTTAACATAAAACAGCAAGTCAAGAAGTGCTAGGTGTGAAGTATTTCAAGTTCTGAAAGAAAACAACTTTCAACCCAGACTGATGTACCCTGCAAAACTATCTTTCAAAATCACTGGTAAAATAAGATACCTCCATGACAAAGAACAAATGAAGAACTTGAAAACCCAACCAACCCTACAAAAAGTACTCAAATACACTCTAGAAAGAGATAAAAATGACCACAGTTCCAAGAACAACACCATAAAAATACCAACAAGCAAGACAAGCAATTAAACAGGGGAAAATTAGGGAACCAACAGCAGAAAGATAATATGGCAAAGATAAGCCAGTACATACAAGTTACAATCATTAACAGAAATGGCTTCAATTTACCAATCAAAAGAAACAGACTGGCCAAATGGATCATGAAACAAGATCCAACACTATGCTATATTCAACAGACAGCTTTAACTCAAAAGGAAATTCATAGACTGAAAGTCAAAGGATAGAAAACAATACTCCATTAGACAGGAACACAGAAAAAGCAGCGATAGCTATTCTGTTTTCAGAAAATGTAAACTTCAAACCCAGAGTGATCAAAAAGAAGATCACTACATATTTTTAGGGGAATACTTCAAGAGAAGT